>VWZL01004919.1:1075999-1373462 GCA_013396915.1 Stercorarius parasiticus
GCACTTGGCCTTGTTGAAACTCATACCACTGGCCTTGGCCCATCGATCCAGCCTGTCCAGATCCCTCTGCAGAGCCTTTCTACCCTCAAGCAGGTCGACACTCCCACCCAACTTGGTGTCGTCTGCAAACTTACTGAGGGTGCCTTTGATCCCCTTGCCCAGATCATTGATAAAGATATTAAACAGAACCAGCCCCAACACTGAGCACAGGCCTGTAGTTCCCCGGATCCTACTTCTGGCCCTTCGTGTGGATGGACATCACATTTGCCAACCTCCAGTCAACTGGGACCTCCCCGGTTAGCCAGAGTAAATAACGGCAAGTGGCTTGGTGAGCACTTCCACCAGCTCCCTCAGTACCCCTGGGTGGATCCCATCCGGACCCATAGGCTTGTGTGTGTCTAAGTGCTGTAGCAGGTCCCTCACCATTTCCCCTTGGATTATAGGGGCTTCATTCTGCTCCCAGTCCCTGTCTTCCAGCTCAGGGGGCTGGGTACCTGGAGAACAACTGGTCAAACTGTTAAAGCCTGAGGCAAAGAAGGCATTAAGTACCTCAGCCTTTTCCTCATCCTTTAATTACAGTAAGATCCTGCCATATGCCTACTTTTGATCAGGTATATTGACATATCATGCAGGTATTACCTGTTTCTAAGATCACTAAATGAGATTATATTTGACATTAGTGGATAAATGTTTTGCCTCTACTCTTCCCTAAGACTTGCACTCTTCCCTAAGACTTGCAGCTGTCAAGCTGTCATCATTTAGGAGAACTCATTGTTACTGGCTGTGAAAGGCCAGACAGAGCTCCTGCCAGAGCCATTAAAATCTTCTCTTTGGTCAGACAGCAGACTTGCTGTTGAGCAATTTGAGGCCCTCCCTTCCCCCAGAGATGAGGTATATTGTTACTGCAGTGCTTCCAGTCGCTTCTGCAAGGGGAAAAAGGAATCGGAAATGTTTAGTTTCTTATATAGGAGGAACTAAAGTACTTGGCTGGCAAGACGCAGACTTTGATAAGTACTCAGTTTCTGTATAAACTGTATTGTTAACCACATAATGACTTCTGTGGCATCCATGCCCAAAAGTACCTATCAGGTCTGAGAAGCAGGACCAAAGGTTAGATTGCATTGTTAAATAATCTTGTCCTAGAGGGTGTGTAAATTTTGAAATATCTAAAATAATCTAGGTTGTCAAAAGTAAAATAGCTGAGGTATCTGCAGCTGACTTTATTGGCTAAATTTTCTTCTTCTATTGAGCAATTATGTCTGTAGACAAAAAAATCCTGAGAGCTCCACAAAAGAGTGGCTGCCAAATACAACAAAGGTTTCCTGTACAAATCTAGAAAGCCAGGCCTCAGTCAGCCCTATGGCAAATGCTGAAATTTGCTTACACCTGCATTTTGTTTGAATGCATATGCTTGAGGCCCACAGAAGTAACCAACTGTTAACTTTGTGGATTACAGGTTTTCAATTTAGATTTTTAAAAAAAGGCTACTGGTGTAAGAGAATATCGTATTAAATTATTTGAGTGAAATTTCATACAGTTTACTTTTACTTGGATACTGATATTTATTATTAAGAGCCCACAAGCAAAAGAACTGTAGTACTACTGTATTTCTAAACTATTTCCATGGGCAGTGCTGCAGGTTCTTCCTATTTTCTATTACTTTAGGCTGATTGAATGTTAACCAATGAAAGGTAATTTCTGAGTGTCATTTTACAATGTTGTAACAAGAAGCATATTTGTTTCCATCATGCTGGCAGTCCTTGCTAGTTGTGTCTGGTTGGCAGGTATCTGGCACAAACAGGTTAGTTGGGTAATTTTCTTTCTTGTTCTCTCTTCTGGGTGCATGTGTTGATGCCGTAAGAAAGTTTTCTCACACTCTTGTCCCCCTGTTGTGGTGGAAAGTCTGTTACGGATGTATGCAGAAGTGTACTGTTTGGTTTTCAGGTGTGTGGAAGAAACTGAAACGGAGGCCAAAATAAAATGGAATAAATCTGAAAGTTCTGTAACAAACCCCTCTGTTTGATATGGAGTGAAATCAACAAAAATATTTCTCCCTGAAACATACTAGCTGCACCTCAGTTGCAAGCTAGGCTGTTTGCTGCCTTGGAAGTCCAAAGGAAATAAATCAGGTTTATACTTTGTCACACTTTGAATTACACAGACTTCCAGTACAGAGCCTGCTTTGACCCAGGATGTCCAGATGTCAAAAAAACAGTGACCTGAAACTAAAATGGAATAATCTTGAAAAAAAAAAAAAAAATCACTAAAGCTTTAATTTTCTTTCTTATTTGTGTATGCATATGTAATAATTATTTTGCTTCAAAACTTAAAGCTGAGAAGTAGCTTTTGGTATCTATCAAGTATTTCCTTCAAATGTATTTAATATTTTATGATAGTTTCCTAAGAGACATGTTAATGTAAGGTACAGAAGGATGAAAAAGAACCTCCTCTTCGCAGGGACAAGAGGAAAATTTTTTGTTGAATAGGTTAGGGTTTTTTTGTCTCTCTGTGATTTTGAAAGCTAGAGGACAGCTGTGTTTTCCAGCAGCAAAAGAAGCAATGTATAAAAAATAGGGGGGGGGAGTCAAGACAGCGGAGCAAGATAGTGTGAAGATAGAAATATTAACAGTCTCTTCTTTTGACAATACTGAAAAGGCAATAGGTGAACAGAGCGTGTAAGTGAGGGAACAAATCTCAATGTGATTTTACAGCGCTCTATTAAACACGCGAGGAATTCTTAGAAGATCCTGAACACAACAGTACATTCGGGGGGAAAAGGTAACAAGGAAACAAGGGAAAGACAAATGTTCAAAGCTGAATGTTGTAAACTATAATTACAGTCTGGAAAGGCAGGCCCTATGTTGAAACTTTCAAGACTTAACAACGAGGAATGTCTTTCCCTTTGTGTCCTCTGTTAAAGGATCTGCGAAGACTAAGGTCAAGAAACAGAAAAGATATTTATGGAATGTCACCAGCACACCAAGAAGTTGTTTGTACTTGAGGGTGGAGAAGCAGCAAAAGTACAAAGGACTAGAAAGACATGAAACTGAATTACTTCCATTTGACTTTTTTCTAGGGGTGGTAGCTAGCCCAGAGTTTTGAGAAGCTGTGGAGACAATTAAAGAGATCCCATACTGCCAACGGCTTGTGCTGTGCGGGTGACATCAGAGTTTCTAGTTTTCACCATTGTCTCCCACTTCATTAGCCATAAAGTTATATATAGTCTGAAAAAAGAAGAACTTTTAAATTAGACAGTGGAAATTGTCAGCCTCATCTTTCACAGATAACAAAATGAACGTGTTCCTGGCAGCAAAGACAGACCTCTTTCTATCAGGGTCTTGGTATCCCTCCCAAAGGTTTACTCCAGCACGAAGTATGAACTATGGTAATAGTGCATATTATCAAAGTTTGCAGATAGCAGAGACTGGTGTCATAATTAATGAGGAAAAGGACAGGTTACAGATGCAGAGTATTCAAAAAGGGTAAAGTCAAATAATGCGTACTTCTATCATGTAGGTAGAAACAATTGTTGTTGTTATAGGCATATGAGAACAGCCTGGGGAAATGGTGATTGTCTGTAGGAGCTGGAACCTGGATCATCAGGTGGCTGTGATGAACAGTTGTGTACAGCTGTAGCTAAGAGAGCTAACTGGTCCTTGGATGTGTCTGGGGATGACATGGTAATACTTGCATTTTCTTAAGTAATGTTTCCCTCTCAAGTTACGCCATTTAAATGCATACATTTAGTTTAAAATGTGTTAAAGAAACTAAAACTAAGAGCAGGCATGATATTGTTAAAGCATATTCTCCCAGGTAACTAGGTTAATATTGTCAGATATTTGCCCAAACCTTGGCAACAGTGTTTTCTTGTTTGCAAAGGCAAAAAGAAAAATCAAAAGCCAAAGTTTTGTGTGGTCTAAATTTGTTAAAAGACTAAATGAGGGAGACAGGAGGAGGGAAGGAAGGTGCTGGACAATCTTTCACTACGAGGACTCATATGAAATGCTGCAAAATGAATGAAGACAGGAAGGAGGTAGAAGAATAACCTCTGCACAGCTTTCTGGGGGGTTTTTTGGGTCTTTGTTGGCCTTAGAAATCCTAATTCCTGTTCAAACTGTTAAAGGTATGGAATTGCTAAAGCAGGGGACCTCAAAGGGATGGATGCTAGTTTAACTGCTCTGCAGCCGTCAAGAGTGTGCAGCCTTGTCTCTGCTCACCTACAGCTTTCTCTGAGACAGTCTCCTGTGGTCCTTACAGGAGCTGTAGAATACGATCAACTTATGTGACTGCTTTACTCTCTCGCTTGGCAGCTGCCCAGTGCTTTGGCAGCGGGCTGAAGGAGAAGCAGGCAGAGGAACAATTTTATCATTTTTTCCACTGAGCTAACTGTTGAGTACCTTATGTTACACACTGGTGTTTAATAAGTTAGCTCTCAGAACATGAGCGTGAGGAAGTTATGATTTATGTACAGCAATAGGATATATATTTAAATGCACACTGTGTAGGTACTGATATCTGCTCAATAAATAGTCACCATAGCAGGTGCTAGGGTGTTTAAGATTTAGGAAGAGTACACCTGTGATATATATTAGGGAACCTGCATCAGATCATACTGTTCCCTGTTGGTTTAGTTCACCTTTATGTATTTACATGGTTTCAAAATCCATTCCTCTACTTTCTTTGTGCCATCTCTTGTTTTTGGATTCAGGGGACAGCCCAGTTTACATGAAGTCAACTCCTAAGTCATCCTCCCCACACTCTGGAAGATGCTTTGGCACAGAAGAGGAGTGGCTGGAGCCTAATGAGTCATATCCAGCTGCTAAGTAAGATTTATGTTGATCAGTTAATTGAAAACAAAATAGTGGCATTTTTGTTTTGAATGAACTACTTAGTCTTCTACCCCTCTTTCATGAAAATAACAGTGTCCTTCAACTCATTTCCAGACGTGCCCTTTCGATCCAGGAGACCTTACCATAAGTAAGGAGAATGTTGGGAATAAAGTGCCCTTTGCCTGAAGGCTTAACTTTTAAGCCTGTCCCCTGGCAAATACAGGATCTACTTTCCAGAATGTGACATCATATTTTTTAAAGGAAAGAAATAATTGCTGAAGTAAGAGGTCTTCAAGACAGTCTTCCATAAAACCTGAATGAATTCCTTTTAGTCCTCTCCACACAATAGTGTTCTCAATTTTAGCAAATCTGAGGGGAGTCTACAGGCATTGTGTAGTCAGGAGTCCTGAGACTATGGATTTAATTTTAAGAAAAGTAAGAATTTCCTAAAGTCTGAAGCACCATCCAAAACCTATGGAGAAGCCTGAATTGTGCATGTTTCCCTTCAGCCTTTAGTAGTTCAGCTGAGACTCAGAAAGATTACTTCTCCAAGACAAAACATTTTGCTTGGAGAATTATATAATTTCTTATTCTATACTGAGACATAAATGCCAAAATATTCAAAATTTAAAGTGTATGGTGTTTAGGTAGGAAAAGGGCACAGCCTGTATCTCATCCTAAATAAACGGGCTCCTTCTAGGTGCGCATTACTCTGCGTTTCCTATGTTAAGTCTTTCTGAGGTGAAAGAGATACAGAAGCTGTTAACAAGAATGGCATTCAGTAGTTACTAGTTCTCTAGCAGTGAATCTGATGTGTTCCTTTTGTTAAGGAACTATTTGTGCATTGAAAAAGGAAATATCAGACTTTGTTTAATGTTTAACTTGCAGGTAAAATGTTGACATGAACGCACATTGGGAGCCTAGAGCTACACTGGTTGATGTATATACTTTTAACAACATGTATTCTGTACAGTATTTCTTACCTACATCAGTCATTACATATCCCACCTTCTCTGAGTGGTGAAACTTGTAGTTTACCAGTATTATACATATAGATTACTTGGGAATAGAAACTATTCTTTAGTATTTCAGTTCTAGTTATTTTGAGCATCTTAAAGCCTGACGCTGTTTCCAGTGTTTACTCAGAGGGATGTCTAGTAACTGACCCTCCCAGAGAGTAAAAGAAATATCCAGCCCTTGTTATTTTTAAGGTGTTGCCTAAACCCATTTCAAAGTTGATTCTTTAGAGGAAAGCAAAGTCATAATTCTTCTGCTGAATAGGAATAACTTTTTACTAGTTATAGCGGAAAAAGCATTCCATCATGTTGTTAGACCAGCCAAGCAAATCTGTGACACGTTATTAATCAAAATAATATAAGGGCTTTTAGTAGGAAAAAGAGAAGACTTGTATTCCTACTCAAGGAGGTGTCCTGATGTTTTAGCCATACCACAAAATAGGTATTTGTATTAGTGACTGTAACAGTAGGGGGGGAATTTGATTGTTGTCTAAGTTTTTCTGACGTCTTATTAGAAAATCAGTGTAAACATTAGAATATTTTTAGAAAACAAAGATTTCTGCTTATTTTGCATAATCCAGACATACAAAGAATAATTTCCTGTCTTCGAAGCACTTAATGTAATGCCACATCAAGTGACACTTTTCTTCCCAATTCTGAGTTTGTTCGCAACCACCTGTCTTCACTGGGAAATATACATGATCCACCTATTCTGAGAATCAGGCCTTAAAATGTAGGATCACAAATAGAGATAAAAATGTTCATTTTTGGCTCTTTTGTGTTCAACGTCAGTGTAGGGGTTTGGTACTCCTAAATATTGTTGATTCCCCACATAGCTCTTTTGACTTCACTGCACTACACAGCAGTTAGCAGTGTAAATTGTGACGTGCAACTGGGGTTGATACTGGAGATGATGCTGTAAAAGGTGGGGATAGGGGTAACTGGAATCCTCTAAACTGAATTTGCACCTGCAGAATAACAGCAGTGATTCTAGAATAAGTGTATTCAGGAGGTAAATAGAAAACAAAAGTAATTTATACATTTCGAACTTCAGACTAGTTCAGCTGTAAAGACACTTTTATGGGATATGGTTGCAAGCAAACGCACAGAAGAGAAAGTATAGAAATTTCAGGAGGAGCAACACAATATACTGCATGGCCATCTTTGTGATGTTGCTTTTTTTCATGTTGCAGTGCTCTTCACTAAACTATAAAGGTAATCCTTGCAGTTCACAGACTCCATGTAGGAGCATCAAATGTCCTATTTTTTGTAGAGACGTTTGGAATTTTTCAGCAAAATGCTCTTAACACAAATATTTTGCATTCTTCCTTCCGTCTGGCTTTGGTCAGGAGTAGGATTATTTTCTTTTAAGCCGCTATGCTGCTTTCTGAAAATGTGGCACTTCAAGAAGGACACTCAAGTATTAGATACCTAAAAGAAGAGCTTTGTTTTGTATTCCTGAGACCCATATTGAAAATAAATGAAAATAGATGTGTCTTATTTGACCTTTAAGAATGATCGTTTTAGCTGATACTTAAATTCTTCTTGATTCAAGTCTCTCAAAATAAAATACAGAATACAAAGTATAATTGTGCATGTCGCTATTTTCACTCACGCTGTACATACTTAGGTTGTAATTGGAAGTCACCTACAGAGACCAGTTGTGTCTCGGATGACTAGACAGTGGGAAAATATCGGTACAGGTTTGACTTATACATGTGATTATCTCCTGACACCTGCTGTTGGCTGTTGCTGGTGGCAGGATTATTGGTCCATCATTGTGTTTTTAAAAATGAGATTAAAAATAATTTTTGTTTCCTCATTCTTCTTTGTTTTTAGTAAACTAAACACACATTCTGTCATTCTTTTTGAACATTTTCAGTGTTCATAAGGGTAGTGATATTTTTATCTTGAAAACCTTCCTTCTGACGACAAGCTATTTTTTTACCTTTTGAAGACACTGTGAGGTACTTGAGGGATGCTGAATCATAGAATCATAGAATACCGGGTTGGAAGGGACCTCAAGGATCATCTGGTCCAACCTTTCTTGGCAAAAGCACAGTCTGGACAAGCTGGCCCAGCACCCTGTCCAGCTGAATCTTAAAAGTGTCCAATGTTGGGGAATCCACCACTGCCCTGGGGAGATCATTCCAATGCCAGACTGTTCTCATTGTGAAACATTTTCCTCCTGTGTCCAATTGGAATCTCCCCTGGAGTAACTTGTACCCATTACCCCTCGTCTTTTCCATGTGACTCCTTGTAAAGAGGGAGTCTCCATCTTCTTTGTAGCCACCCTTTAAATACTGGAACATGGTGATAAGGTCTCCCCTAGGCCTTCTTTTCTCAAGGTTGAGCAAACCCAGTTCTCTCAGCCTTTCCCCATATGGCAGGCCTCCCAAGTCTTTGATCATCTTTGTGGCCCTTCTCTGGACCCTCTCCAGCCTGTCCATATCTTTTTTGTGTAGTGAACAGAGTATTCCAGGTGTGGCCTGACAAGTGCTGAGTAGAGTGGGACAATGCCTTCTTTATCTCCGCTAGCGATGCCCTTGTTGATGCAACCCAGCATCCTGTTGGCTTTCTTTGCCGCTGCAGCACGCTGTTCACTCATACTGAGCTTGTTGTCCGCCAGGACCCCCAGGTCCCTTTCCACAGAGCTGCTTCCGAGCCAGGTAGATCCCAGCCTGTGCTGCACTCCTGGATTATGTTTTCCCTGGTGCAAGACCTTACACTTGTCCTTGTTGAACTTCATGAGGTTCTTGTTAGCCCACTCTTCCAGCCTATCCAGGTCTTCCTGCAGGGTGGCTCTGCCTTCTGAAGTGTCCACTTCCCCACTCAGTTTGGTATCGTCAGCAAATTTCATCAGTGTACACTTGATCCCATCATCCAGATCACTAAAGAAGATATTAAACAGTGGGGCCCAGTATGGCTCCCTGGGGGACCCCACTTGTGACAAGTTGCCAGTTTGAAAAGGACCTCTTTACCACCACCCTCTGGGTGCACCCTGTCAGCCACTTCCCCACCCACTGCACAGACCACTTGTCTGGGCCGTAACGCATCAGTTTCTCTAGGAGGAGGCTGTGGGGAATCACGTCAAATGCCTTGGAGAAATCCAGGTAGACAATGTCCACCGCTTGCCCCACATCAACTGAGCAGGTTACTTTGTTGTAGAAGGGGATCAGGTTTGTCAGGCATGATTTGCCCTTGGTGAATCCGAGTTGGCTTTTCCTAGTCACATGCTTCATTTGACTTGTGATGGCCCCCAGGAGATTCGTTCCTTAACTTTCCCGGGGACTGAAGTAAGACTGATGGGCCTATAATTTCCTGGATCCTCCCTGAAGCCCTTCTTGTAGATGCAGATGATGTTAGCCTTCTTCCAGTCTTCTGGGACATCCCCCTATCTCCACGACTTCTCAAAGATTATGCAGTGACGTCAGCCAGCTCTCTTAACACCTTGGGTGGATAACATCAGGGCCCATGGATTTGTAGGGGTCAAGCTTCTGTAACATTTTGCATACCAACTCTTCCTTCACTGGCAGTGGGTCTGTGTTTGCATCAACCTGGATTTTTGTTCCACAGCCTGCGGCCCAAAAGTTCTGGTAAAGACAGAGGTGAAGAAAGCATTGAGAACCTCTGCCTTTTCAGCATTGTAAGTGACTAATTCACCTCTCCTGTTTAACAGTGGGCCAGTATTTTGCTTGTGGTCCTGCTTGTTGTTTACATACCTAAGAACCCTTTCTTGTAGAATGTGCTGATGGAATATATCTCCTTGACTCCACAGTGGATTGTTTTCAGTTTTATGTTTTATTTGGTTGCCATTTCTTGCGATTGTTTTCAGTTTTCTGTTTTATTTGGTTGCCATTTCTTGCAAACTTAGCTTGTAATGCTCTAAAAAAAGAATGCTGAAAACCAGTAATTTATCTGATCATTTGAGCTTAATCTCTAAAAAAAATCTGTACTCTCTTGGCTCTTGTGCCTTTGGCTAATGTTTGTGCTAATGTGGCTAATGGGACCAGAACAGTTTAAGTTTGTGTTCTAGGGTCTGTTTTTTAATAACGAACAGCTGGTAGGTTAACAAAGATAAGAAAGATCCATGTGCTGCATTATCCAGTTAGTGCATGGGTTCTCTCCAGTCTCTACCCATTTTGTTACATTTGACATATAATGGGCAACTTTGCAATCTGTAAGGTGTTTATCATACTCTAACTCTTTCCAATGGATCTGATCAGCAGTTACCCCCTGAACAGAAATGACAGTCCAGCAGTAACTTCACTTTATTCTTTGCTGGCTGATGTGCTGGAAAGTCTACTACTGCTCTGGAGAACAAGTGACAACAGCATTTGCCAAGAGTGGAAAGGCGGAAAAAACATTACTGATGGCCAAATCTTCCCTCATTTTTGTTACTTGGCACTCCTCTAAAAGTGTCTATCAGCATTCACTTTCCTTTGTATTGCACAAAATGTTGGATGTTCCCTGGTTAGTAGCAGTAAGGATGGAATTTATGTGATGTACATGATACTTTCAGCTCAAACTGTGCCTTAACTTTAAGGGTTACTCACAATTCCTGCTTCAAAACTGTTCTTTCACATGATTTACGAAAGTCACTGAAGCTACCCAGTTTGTAAATGAGACAAATAACAAAGTCTTCCAGCAGTACCTGTGTGGAGACAACTGGAAAAGCCAGGTGATATTATCAGTCACTGGCAAGTGTCAGCCAGGTAGTAAACCTCTTAATCAGGAAACTGAAGCTTCCTCTTGTTTGGTTTATTGATTGTTTACAGATACTTTTTTCAGAATATGCAGAAATAAGATTAATTATTGAAGGCTAATAAATAATTTTTTTTTAACTCCAAGACACCATGGCATCTGAACTGTAGAGATTAAATTATTCATGCCAAAACAAAAAAAAACCCACCCCGAAAAGCAGAAGAAAAACCACAGTGATATTTTCACATTTATTAAGAATTGCTCTGTGAAGATAGCTTTTTTTTTTATTATTTAAAAAAGTCATTACAGTTTTAGGATCATAGAATCATAGAATTGGTAGGGTTGGAAGGGACCTTAAAGATCATCTAGTTCCAACCCCCCTGCCGTGGGCAGGGACATCTAGGGACATCTCCCACTAGATCAGGTTGCTCAGAGCCCCGTCCAGCCTGGCCTTAAAAACTTCCAGGGATGGGGCTTCCACCAGCTCTCTGGGTAATCTGTTCCAGTGTCGCACCACCCTTGTGGTGAAGAACTTCTTCCTAACGTCCAATCTGAATCGTCCCATCTCTAGTTCTAATCCATTCCCTCTAGTCCTACCATTACCCGACATCCTAAAAAGTCCCTCAGAAGCTTTCTTGTAGGCTCCCTGAAGATACTGGTAGGCCACTATAAGGTCTCCTCGGAGCCTTCTTTTCTCCAGACTGAACAACCCCAACTCTCTCAGTCTGTCCTCATAGGAGAGGTAAACGACAGCTTAAATGTAGTCATCACTGTTTTAGGATGTCCTTGTTTTGAAATGTGTTTCTTTAGAAGTATAATTTGATCACTTCGATTTGTGTGTGTTCTGCCTGTGTCAGGTCACAGGCTTTATACATTGGTGTAGTTTCTCTCCAGGAAGCAATCAAAGGAAGGAAAGGGAAATACTCCAACCCTGAGTATCTGAAAGCATGCTTTAGTGACCATCTCCTTTCTTCATGAAGGAAGAGGATGGAGGAAAAGGAGCTGGGAGGCTGAAGAAAAACAAAATAACATGTTATGTAGTTTGCATTATGGTGTTGTAATGTTCTCAGTTTAATGCACTTACTGGCAATGATTCAGAAAAGTTAGCTCTATAATTTAAACAGTTCTCTGGATCTCTCTGAAGCTTTCCCCATTCCCTTATGGGTATCAGTGTCATGTAACAGTGAGGACTTGTCAGCCGTGTCTTAAACTGCCACACAAAACCCGTGCATATCAGCATGTGCAGCAGAGAGTGATACTTTTCTTCAAGTGGGACTTTGTTGACACCTGGAGTAATTGGGTTACTGTCTTCTTTTCTTAAACATCCTCCAGGTGTGTGATGTGTATAGTTGGCATCACAAGTAGGTGTGCTCCTAAGAGGATACATCTAAGAAAGTGTTATACTAGTCCATCTCTCCCCAAAGATGGATGCAACCAGAGGTAGCAAATACCTGTGCTTGCTCGTACCTCCACTTCTGCTGCCTAGGATATCTTCTGACTACTCTACTGCTGTTGTGTACATTATTAAAGTAGTCTAAAGGGGATTGTTTCTGTAAGTGATAGTAGCGATAGACAACTTTTCACTGCTGTCTTGAATTTTGTTTTTGCCTAACATGTTTGAGATGGATGGGAAGAGAAAGTATATGGCAAGCTCCTACCACTAGGTAAATTTGTACTGGTATGTTTTGAACCTCTTCTGAAAAACCTTTTGTCAGAAAGTTGACTTATAGATAGGTTGGTTTGTTTATACAAGACAAGTCAGCTGTAAATATTTAAAA
The DNA here is from genome assembly GCA_013396915.1 of Stercorarius parasiticus. Lineage (NCBI taxonomy): Eukaryota > Metazoa > Chordata > Aves > Charadriiformes > Stercorariidae > Stercorarius > Stercorarius parasiticus. The sequence goes on from VWZL01004919.1 coordinate 1,088,327, forward strand.
TTTATGTTAACAAAACCAAAGATGAGTTGACACCTATTTTTCTCAAGATCTCTATTCTTTTGATTGCTGATTAGTTTCTTGATCAATATTTTTAACAAACTACCTGTCTTCAAGCTGTGTCAGCAGTCTGTTCTGACTTCTTAGCTGTCCTGTGCTGTTCCACGTCCAGGTGTCCTGGATATGATGTGTTGACTTAGCTAATGAGACCATGAAATATTTCTGTATGAAAATGTAAATTTTTGGCTTTTGTTTTCTTGTCATGAATTTACTAGCCACTACCTAACCATGAACAGTTCAGAAATTATGAACGGCTGATTCATTTTCTGTCTCTGACTTGGGCAGCTTTTCATTGTCAGACTTGAGAATTTGTAGTTCTTCATCAGCATCTGTTAAAGCCTTTGTGGATCAGTAGCAAATGGTGTATTTTTATTTAACTTGTCACTTGCTTTCACTTGAGCTGGTGTACTCTATGTTCTGAGGAAAACTAAGTAAATAGTTAACTCTGCTGACTTTTGCACTAATACAGCTAGCTTGTTAATTAGCTAGCATCACCTCCGTTCAAAGCACACTGTGTATGTTTGGGCAAGATCATTGCTAGAAATAGCCTTAAATGTTTTTTCTAGAATTCTTAGCAATTGCTTCTTGCCGACAGTTTTGGTACCACGTATGCAATCTTCTTTTTCAGAAATTTACTAATCTGATTCATAAATCTAAACTAAAGCCCTTCTGTATTTAGCTGTTACCTGGCTTTGCTATGAAAAAGTGCAGAACCTCATGTCTATGGCATGGTTTTTTAAGTTAAGAGGAAAGGAAGCATATTCATTAAGCATTTGCCAAAGCATGCCTTTGAATTATTTCTGTCCATCTCTTCTCAAATATTCACGTGCTGTGAAATGAGTGTTTTGTGCATGAAAATGGATTTTTGGCAACTTGTCTTCTGACCAGCATCGTCAAGTACACTTCTAAAAAGCTTTTAATCTTTCTTCCCCTTTTGTGCAACATTCCATAAGAGATTCCATTTTGAAGGAACGCTGAATTTTCACCTGTTTTAGTCCTAGTTTGATGCCTTATTAAGCTTCTTTCAAGCAGCATCCTTGTCACTCTTTAATCTTGTGTTACAGTGAATGAAAATAGAACTGCATGAGAGAATGACAGTAGAATAGTGCTTTTGCTAAGTATTACAGTTGCATCGATTTATTGTGTTTCTGTGACTACAGTTGCAATCAGAGAAAGTCTAGGTGGAATCTGGAATTTTTGTAATGCTACAGTGTTGCTTTTCTGGAGTTTAAATGCTCTTAAACTGTGTACTTTTAGCTGTTAAGAAGCTACAGCATTTCTCAGTAAAGCAGATGCTGTACAACAAAACCCATTTATAAGGTGGTGTAGCTTGCTTCTGCAATCACAAGCTTCTGGTTTGGATAACAGCTTAAATTCTAGGTGTGTATGTTTTTTAATGGGTCTGCTGGAGCAGCAGCCATGACATCAGTCCAAAACAGAATTACATCGTCACTGGAAAATGCACACTTTGAACTGGCCAGCAGCGAGAGAAAGAAAGAGTGTTTTAGACTGTCAGGGTTTATGCTGTGGAACAGATAAAAGGCCAAGTGTAGCAACTGCCAGTTAAATAATTTCTAAAATAAGCCAGTGGATTTTTTTCAACTGAAAGGTCAGTTTTTCCGTAACTCCTCTACTTTTCTAGTTACAGTTTCTGCTTTAGAAACAGTACTGCAAAGCAGAGGCAACAGTACATAATCCAAGCTTTACCTTGTTAATGAAGTTTTTATTTATATATGTATATAATTTTTATAGAGAGATATATGTCAATTTTTAAAAACATCACTATTATGGCAACATGGGACACTATTTATTGTCAATCTGCCGAAGTCTTTGAGACAAGGGGTGGTGAATTTATTTCTTAGGCCCCTTTGAAGAGACTTGGGAAATTTGTGGCATCTCAGACAACACTATCAGGTAATGGAGTCCTAGAGCTGGAGATAACTTCCAAGTATTGAAGACTTGGCCTCCTGCGCACATCTGGAAGTGCTGATGCAGGACAACTGGCAATATCTCCCTCTCTTTCTTAGCATGGAGTTACCCATGGAGCTCTCAAAACTTTTTCCAGAGAATTTTTGAATAATTTTTCTTCAATCTTAAAATTCAAATCATTTTATGTGAAAATTATCAAACTGCATCTTAGCTCAGTTGCTTCAGTTGCAGAAAGTAAGTTGCCTTTTCTTCAGAATTGTGAATGAATGTGGATAAAGCATTTAACAAAAACCCACTGCATTTCAATTTGGAGTTGAAATCTACTTATATCTGGATCAGCTGCTTACATTTTTGTCTGTGCTTACAAAGATTAGTCCAAGCAGGATAAAAAAAAAAAAAACACAACCCAACATTTTTCGTCTCTACCAGCCTTTGGAACATTCTGTGCTGTTTGTTACAGCTCTTTCCATCCACAGTGTATTCAGTGGCAAAAGATGTGGTATTACAGCTAAAAATCTACTTCTGGTTTTGTTATCCCACTTCTGGTTCCAACAAAACTGTCAATACAAACGTGAATCCAAACTTTTCCATGGGTTTGTAAAAGATCAGGCATGTGAAAACAAGGTTAATTTAATAATTGAACTATTATTTCTTTCAGATCCAGCCTGCAAAGATTTCTTTCAAGTCAGACTTGAGAGCTATGTATTATAAGTCATAGCCTGCTTTCTTGCAAAGTGTAGGATTACAGGGTCCATGACACATCTTGTGTTTTGCCCACATTAATGTGTTTTTGCTTTTTGTTGAAGAACTTTAAAGGGCTTTACGTAGTTTTACTGGCAGAAGGAGCTCTATCAGCTGACAGTGAAATCCCTCAATTTCATTATTAGGAAGCACGTGTACATCTGAACTTTACAGACACGTTCCTAATTAGTATTTTCTGATTACCATTTCCCCTTCAATGTTTAGATCTTTAATTTTTTTAGATTGTCATATTCTGCTTGCTTCTTTGGTTTCTCTTACAAGAAACCATAGAGATACTTTAATTTGTCCTCTATAAACCTTCACTTCGTGAATGTAGTCTTTTTTTTGTTTTAAATTTTTTCAGTTTATTTTCTGTTATGCCAGAGCTGAACTTGTGTGATGCTTTCTCAGAAAAAACACTAACAGAAAACTGTTACAATGATTTTACTTTATTTTTTCCTCTTGAACCTTTGGGGAAAAAAATAGGATGGTCTCATAGTGTTGGGATTTCTATGAAGTGTTCTTTTTTCATGTATGCAGCCCACCACACTCAACACATAGCTATTCACTTGTTGCAAAATTGCAGGAGCAATTTGCAGGTCATCCTGTACATCATTGAACAGAAGGTGCCTCCATTTCTTACCTTTTCTTTAAATGTGTTTTACCATAAAATTAGTCATACCTTTTTCAGCAAACATCTTAAATTTGGGCTTCAACTATGTGCTGTAGTTTCTGCCTTGAAATTTTTTCTCACTATTCAGTTGATTTTTTTTGAAAAATACAATCAATAAAGTCAGCTCCTATAATAATGATTTTAGAGTCTGAGGGACCCTATACATGAAGTTTCCAAGCAACCAACAGTTTTTTAAGTGTTCATACACTGTAGGTTTAACCTCCATCAGCTTTATATACATACAAGCAAAACTCGGTTGGATACATACCAGCAGCTTTCCAAGACATTAAAAGGAAAAAAGCTTTTAAAGGTCTTTAATGCACTATTATTGAGTATTTTGCCTTTGCATTCTACTACCGTCCTCTTGGCTCAGTTGAGGGTTTATTTTCAAAGTGGAGTTGATTTACCTTACTGCAAGTAACAAGAACTTAGTGCTGAGGCACAGTTTCTCCCTGTTTCAAAGTTGCTTCACAAATCATTTGGATAGATCTGAAGCACAGCAAGACAAAATTTGGAAAAGCTTTGTTGTGAGGGAATGGAAAGTTGCGGTGGGTTTTTTTTCCCTTAATAGGGGCTATAAAACTGCAGAAGGAGAATAAAACTGAATAAACACTAGTAGATATTCCAGAGATTATGTCCAACTGGTTTTGATGCCATAAAAAGAAATCCAGGAACCATCCAAAGCTCTTGTCAGTCAAAGAAAAATACCCTGAAATTAAACTCTGAACTTCATTGATATTCCTTGAAACTCCGTTGACCAAGAATATAGCATAGCAGCTGCCATGGCTTTGTAAATCAGTAAGAACTTTATTTACCCATTCATTTCAAACATTTATAAAAGTTCGTATCTGGATCAATGGAAAGCATTTTCATGGACTTATGTCTGTCCTCCTGTAAATCTTTCTTTAGAATGCCAGCACTAGCCTATGCTTAGCAGAGATGCTTTTATTTCTTCACATACCGCCTTCTGCACTATCTCCCTTTGCCATGTTATGACTGGAATTCTGAGTTTGAGGATTTACTAAGTAGTTTTATTGCAACTATTTTACCCTTGCTTATGATGAATCTGCTATTGAGCTCAGAGTTGTGCTGTTGCCTGGTGCTTTACCAGAGTGTATTGCAAGACCGTTTCCTCACAAAAATAGATTTACCCACACAATCGCTGGGTAACTGAATGCTAAACAGCCACCACAATAAATACTTTTTGAGAAAGAAAAATAATAAGGGGTTCCTAGTATATCTCTCCATCTGGTTATACTTATGACCCTTTTTGACAATCAAACAGCACGTAGCACTCTCATGATAGAATTTTCCATGACAAAACCTACCGGCAAAGTCTAGGTTTCTGCTATTGGAAATCATTACCTGTTTCTGATATGTAGGCAATTTCGGACAGATAAAATGTTCACATTTTTGAAATATTAATTGCACTAAAAAGTAATGCCTGGAGAAGATACGGAGCTTTGAAATATAGTAAGACTTAAGTTTTGAGAAGTCTTGCCACAAGCTAGTCCAAGAAAGTCAGTAATTAATAGGACTTAACTCAGTGGCAGGGCCAAGAAGAAATATGAAGCAGTATGAATCATATGAAGAAACATTTTCTGAAATGTAAGTTGATTTTCCCAGTGTGTGAAATCATTATTTTTGACATGAGATGAATGCTGTAATAGCTGTGCCATAGTGTACCAGACACCTATGGATCTTTTTGGAGTTACTTTCTGGAGATATTAATGTTAGATTTTACCCACAAATGCAGATGAATTATGATTTCTTTTGCGCAGTAAAACTTCACAACGGTACCCAGAAACAAGGATTAATATTTTATGAAGCGAATACATGCATTGTTGATTTCTCTACTTCCAACTAATTCACTGTAAACGATGGAGAGGAGATGAAATTCTATAGTATGAAAAAATAAAAAGCCCCCTGCATTTCTTGAATTTTACAGCCATTTGTGAAACTGCCTCCAAAGATCTATCCATGCTAATTTTCAGTAACACAAGGAAAATTATATGGACAAATGCTTACCTGTGTAAACTCTTAGTCCTACTGGAATAAATGGGCACTGGTAACTTTTACTATATGCAGCTATACTCAGATTAAGTATCTAAAGGCAGAATTACTGTCTAGAATTCTTTGTTTTCAAGCACTAGAGCTGTTGATTGCATTCCCTCTCAGTTGTTACTCAGGGTTTGCACATGTGTGAAAAGAATGGAAATCATTTACTGTCTTTTGTGGACTTGACTTTCTTCTCTAATTTACTTTAATAAAATAGAAAGAAAAGCTGAATTTATTCCAGGAAAATGACTACAGTAACTACAGATTTTCTCCAAAACTCAGTTTGGTGAATTCCTCTCCTATCTCAAGCTTTGTTAGTTTTGTGAATGATTGACATTTTAATGAAAGCTTCATAAATTGATGACAGAAAAATGGTAACGTATCAAGTGGTCTGGATAAGGGTTAAAAAATTAGACTGTGCTTACACACCAGATGGTTAGGTCTATGTCCAGTAATAAACATGGTATATAAAGTGCAAGTTGTTTCTTAAAACCAAAACAAAAAACCTAACTACAAAGCTGTGCCCTGTCTGATCTGAAGCCATGTGTTGAATCTCTTTGAAGTCTTGTTTTTACAAGCAGCCCAATAACCTACAAGAGAAATTTTATAGAAACATAATAAAGCAGTAGTATTTGCTAGTTAAAGTAATATTTCTTAATCTGGATTGGATTTCTTTTTTGATTCTCAATAAAGCTAAGCTGTTTTATTAGGGTCTAGTAGTGGTAAAATAAGTTTTAACTGGTTTGCTAATACCAGAATGGATCTGTTTACCTGACTGAAACTTGTTGTTTTGGTTGAAAGTCATTTATATATTTCAGCTTGTTCTGTAGGTGCTTCTCAAGGCAGCCTAAAATGATGTGGAGGTGAAACTTTGTTTTAATCTGCATTATTCACTTCCAAAGTGACAGTTTTCTGTTATGCACTTGAGAAACCACATGTCTATATAAGATATGGGAAACACAGATAGTTTTCCCTACTTCTAATATAAGGAAGTAGAGTTTACCAGTTTTTCACAGCCTGGACTGCAATATCAAAACAAGCTTAACAACTCTTCTTTTTTAACTTCCTGCAATGACACAGTTCATTCACATATTTGAAACTCTCTCCGTTGTTTGTAGGAGACCAAGGAAGTATTTTTATATTAAGAGAGTAGAATTATTGATGTCATTCATTAACTGGACTTTGTTCACCACTTGTCTTAACTACATAGATTAAGGAGCATCAAGAGTCTCAAAATGCTCACCTTTCTTCAGGCACTAAAATGAATATTCTTTCTCTGAAAACTGGTAAGTAAAAATGTTAAGCTTGCAGAGATATGTTTAGATTTTAAAACCAAAGTAAATCAAATGGTCATCTGAGTCCATGAACGTGTGCTGTTAATTTCATTTTCTCTTTTAAGCTGTCAAAATGTGTATGTGCTTGTGTTGCATGTTGGATTTGAAATCCCTTACAGAAAGACACAATGCCTGAAAAACTCCCTCAAAACACACATTAGTAGTGACTGCTGTTGTAATAGGTAGGGTTTTCTGGTCTTGTTTCTTTCTAGTGTCTGCTCGCCACAGAAATTTAATCCAATTCTCAAAAATCTTTCCTTCTATATTTGTAAATCAAAACCATTTTTTTAACAACAGTGTGCTTCTAAGTAGTACCTCTCTGAAATACATCTACATCCTTAATTCATTTAATCCTACATCAGAGGAACCACAGAGATCTCCTAATACCCAGCTGACCAATTTTTAGTCTAAAGCCTCTTTCAAACTCGTTGCAGGACTTGAATAAAGGACCTCAAATATGTATCTAATAAAAAAAAAATCTGTTATGGCCAAAGGAAATGTCTTTTATCTGTGTTCAAATATTCTCTTCTGACCGACTCTCCTAGGCATGCATTAATTGCAGTGTTTTTACAGGTGCTAAAGGGTATGCTTTTTTTCCTTTTTTTTTTTTTTTGCAAGCTCTGAATTAAAACCAAAGAAATCATCAACAGCATGGTAATTAATGTGGAAAACAGAAGTCCTGTTTCGCTGAACACTTACAAACATTGAGTATAGTCAAAAAGAATAAGCAACTGAACTTGTCTAGCCTTGTCTTGCTGTAGTTAATTAGTTTTTCTTTTGTCCTTAATGGCCCTTCTGTGTATACGTCAGTGCCAGGTAGCTTTGTGCTTCCCTATAGTTTATAAACTACCCTTCAAGTTGGTTTTAGAGACGTTTGCTTGAATTCACGGTATTGTATTGTGCCCTCATAAAACACACACATATAACTCCTTAAAAGTAGTGGATGCTACATCTGTGTAACAAGAAAAGTACCATCTGTGGTAGATTAGAGAGCAGAACACACATGGTTCAAATAAGGGAAAAAATCCATTGTTTACTAAATTTTTGTATTCTGCAACAGATACCACATGAAACTTGGACCCTTTTTTTCAGGCTTCTGTGTCAAATGTCAGGGAGTAAAGCAGGAAGAATGCATGAATGGTAGTGGCAGAAAATCTAGTGTTGTATGTTTTATTTCTCGAAGTTGCTAGAAATCTGTTTTTAGAAAGGGCATCTGTAAAGAGGTAAGGAAAGAAATACTATCTCTGACCATCTAGGAAGTCCAGCCTAGGACAACCCTAGCTATTCCCTGCACGTCACTATGTTCACATGGATGTAATAAAGCTTTCCAGGCATGGACACACTGCAGACTTTCATCCCCACCGTGCAGATTACTACTCAATACACCTCTCGCACAGCAGATGATTTTTTCCATTGCAGTCAGCAATGAGGTGAGACATACTTTGCCAACATCGGCCCACCTGTTTTCATGGAAAGAAACAAGAAAAGTCTCCACAGCTATCAAATGTCCCAAACTACTTGAAGCAGCTGTAAGGATTTTTTTTTTAATTTGAACATAAGTAGGAAAAAAAAATAAATCTGTTTCACCCCTGTTTTTTTTGTTGCAAGTATAAAGGTACTTTTTAAAAAAAACATTTTACATTGGTGAATTGCTGTGCCTCTGACTTCAGGGTGCGAAGCTTGCAAGGGCGGCAGACTCCTGATTTCCCCTGGTAATCTCTTGTAGATTTACATGCACTTGTAACAAATTACCCCTGAACTGGTGTGCATCAGGGAATGCATGGGTCTGTTAAGAGAAGGTTTTGGAGGCGCATATCTCTGCGTTTTTAGGATCTGTTTTGAATAAGTAACCAAAGTGAAAATGGCTGCTGTTATGTGGCTGCTAAGTAGGGAATCAGCAGAGCTCTAGGAACAAACTGTGAGAACCTAATTTATAAATAAGGCTGAGCAAGGTAGGTGATATAGATAGGAGGACAATTTCTCTACATATATTCAACTTCCAAAGGCAGTGTGACTGGGTTTGAGTTTGGCTGTTCTTCTATGATCCCCATGGTATTCTATGGCATTTCAGGCCTCCACACTTGGAGGCCTGGTCTGAGATTCCCCAGCGCCCAAAGCACAAACTTCAAACAGAGTCATAAGCCAGCTAGATGCTTCTGCAAATGCATACAAGGTTGGTTTAAGAGCACTCCAAGCACTTCTTGGAGTTTGAGAGCTGGCTAACCTGCTGTATAGACAGCTGGAGCTGTCTTGCTCTAAAACCCATCTAGAATGCTGAGAAATTAATGTGTGCATTTTCACACACATTAATGTGTGGAACAGTTTCACACACATTTTAATGTGTGGAACAGTTGGTACTAAAGTGTTGATCTCAAGCTAAAATCATATCCCAGTGAATTCCTTGAAAAACCAACCATTTTAATGTTTACGTTGAGTTCGTGTTTAACTGAAATTAGTGAAACTGTGCTTAAAAAACAAGCACAGTAGACTGAAGTTGGTCTCAGGATGCTTATTATGGTTCCTATAAACTTTTTTAGACACCACTTGTGTATCTTGTTCAATAACTTCTTATTCAGGAGTCAGCTGTCCCACCACAGAGACTACAAAGTGAGCAGCAATTACTTCCATAGTGCCTGTGAAGAGTTCTGGTTGATGGTCGTGGAAACTTGAGCCTTGCTTTGGCAAGGCCTTCATGTCATTAATAGGAAAGGGCAAAAGTTTCACTTTGGCATTGTAACTCTGCCCTGAGAACAAACCCGTACCTGTCAAAACTGCAGTCTCCTGGGGCTGTCCCCATGCCCGTCACCATTGCTGTAGGTGTCGGTGGAGATGGCAGCTAGGAGAGTGGCTGTTATGGTGGGGTCAGCGTCCACCAGCCCAGCCTGTGAAGGATGCTTGGTGGTTCCAAGCTGCGCAGGATAAGAAAGGTCGCAGAGAAGTGAAAATTCTGTGCAAGTACCATTGGTAAGAAAGCAGCCCTTTGCGTTGTAGCAGACTTAAGAAGGTGATAGGAGATGAGTGAACAAGTATTTATGGTGGTTAAGTGTGTGTTACAGTTGCTGCAATGAGAAAGGCTTGCAGAAGAAGCAAGCTTGGACAGCTTCCGTGAATGGGAATTCTTCAAACACACAGATGTTGCACACAGGATCAATTTAGTTTTCATCAAATTTTTAGCTCTTTTAGTAGAGACTGTACTTTTCTTTCCTAGTTGGTTTATTTGAAATGTGAAGACAGTTGAGTATTAGGCCCTGACAGGCTCCCAAATTGATCGTGTTTTGGAAATGCCTGTGGAATAACACAAGCAGGCCTCTTCCTGCTTCTTACAGTTGTTTTCCAGAGACCTGAGTTTATAAGGACTTACTCGGAATCCCCGTTGTGCTAACTGTGGGAAGAGTGGGAAAAGGAGAAAAAGAAGGCAACATGAATGAGACCTGAAAGAAGCCAGGAGTGACTATATGGAAGTCTTACAGTCAGATGTGACACTGTTTACTTTGGAGAGCCTGTGCCCAAATCTAAAATGGTGTAATGGTCCTGAATTTCTCCACATACTGGCAGAAGAAAAAATGTATGCGAGAGCGCAAGAATATAAAAACAAATGTCAATTTGTAGTTCAACATTTTATTTTTCATTGTCATGCAACGTTTTGAAACCATAGGGAAGGTTTGTTTCACTGTGCCGGAAGATTGTATCACAGGGAACCTGGTTACCTATGTTGATTTGTCATTGTAAAGATATACAAGTCAGTAAGCAGTTAGTAAGTAAAGGCATAATTCAAAAAGAGGAGTTTTTTTGGCACTGAGCGTGCAGCTGCTGCATTTTGTAGTTAGAGAAAGCAGCAAAGCAGCCAGCTGCATCTGCCTGTTTGTTGTGCAGGTCAAAAGAGAAAACAAATGATCCGTCCTGGTTTAATAAACTGTTAGTCTGATGATGACAATCCAGAAGCGGGACAGATAATAAACCAAAGAGGACAGAGTGAGTCTTCACTGCAATGTAACATTATCTTAAATTGTAAACTGCCTGGTGAACTTTTGCAGTAACTGTGGGACTTTCTCATTTGCCATTGCTTCTTGCCCAGCTGTTCACTACTGTGCTTGGATTGCTTTAATTCCCCTCCCCCAGTGAATTCATTCTGTTTTATCTATGATCCTGAGAATGAGAGTTTCACTTTATTTTCCACATACTTTGAGTTACAGTTATTTTTCAAAGGTGATGTAGACTTCTAATGTAGGGCTTAGAGACCATCTATAGTTCAAGTGCGATTCTTGTAATGGCCGCACACTGAATTCCAAAAGCAGTCAGTAAAATAAGGGGCTGTAAGCTGTGTGCCTTCTATATTTGCTCATATTTTCTTATAGCAGAAGCGGCTGCATGTTAGGGATTAGAGAACTGAAGAGTACTGGCATCCCACGCAAGCAGGAGAATCTAAAACTTCAGTCACACATCTGCTGAAGTAGCTGTGGTGCTTAAAAAAGATCTTGCCTTCTCAGTTAAGATGAAGTGAAAACTAATCTGTAACACTTTGCACTGACCAGACGAAGCATAATTCATTTTATTAACTGTGTCATGCTGTTGTACCCCCTTCCCTGCACATGCATTCAAAACACTCAATACTTTTCTGCAAAATATAGGGCCCTACGTAGTTTCGGGATTTGAGTATTTTTTACTGTTTCAATTTTAAAAAAATAAAGCAAAAAAACCCCCCATAAGCACAAGTCTCCCTCCCGAAACCTCAAAATTTCACATAATGAATGCTTTTCCATTCATGGACCTTTCAGAGCTTATTACTGTTTCCATGTTTTTAAGGAGGTGGAGTTATAAGAGTTACCCAAAGTGTTCGCTTTGGATGGAGGCTTAGTACATTTCTCACAATCAAGCTTTACTCATATAATCACAGATTTTTGAGGCAGTGTTAAATTGGATTTTTTAAGGTAACAGAAACCTCTTTGTTTGAAGCCTTCAGATTCTAGAAATACCAAAAACCCAAATGCAGTTGAGAAAAGAGAAATAAGAAACATCTGGTAAGTTAGGATACTGTCTGCACTGGCACAAAGATGTGGTAATAAAACGCCATTTTTTTCCAAGTCTGTTCTTGCAAATAATATTATTACAACAGTCTGCTGGCTGCAGAGTGCCTTATGGGAATGAGAACATGCTGCAGAGCATTTTGATGCACAGAACAGCTACGCTTTGGAAATAGTTCTCTTTTGGCTAATCGCATGAGAGAATAGTGAGGTTGGCTTGTAACTGGGGCAGGCTTGTGCATCTTTCATGGACATATTTAAGCTGGCAGCTGGTAGCAGAACAAAATGCAGTGTAAAAGTTTAGTTCCTTGTTAGTTAAAACAGTTACTGTTGTAATTGGTTCTTCACAGTCTCGAAAAAAGTCATTGGATTACCATTGGGACCATCCTCTCTGGTTTGTCAGCCTGTCTTTGATATTGGTCATGGTAGGCTGTGGCCTGCAAGAAAATGGCCATTACCAGTAAATATGAAAATTGTAACCCAAACCCTAACTGTGCTGGACTTATTGATATAGATTGGAGTGAATGCCCCATTGCCTAGGGGCAATTTGTTCTGGGTACAGAGTGATTCCCCAGCCCCAAAACCGGGTCATATAGTGTTGTAGCAGTTCAAGCAAGGTAAGCTCATCCCAGCCACAATCTGAGCACTTACAGTAGAATACAAAGAACTCTTGCACTTTTCTAGTGTGAAAGCTCTGCACATCCTGGCAAAGATAATCCTATACTCTTCTGACCAAAACAGTGAACTCCCTATTTTAGCAGTAGCTAAAATTATTTTGAGATATGACAGCCCATACCACCATTTTGGAAAAAGGGCATTGCAGAAAAAATACCATGAAGGTACTCTCACTTTCTTCTCCTGGCTTTAAGCATATCCTTGGTATTTTTACTGTTTCCCTTCTCTTCCCTATAGTCAAACTCTGATGTGGTTTGGTGCAGAATAGGAGGTGCTGATATATCTTAGTGTCAACCTAGCATCTCTTCAGTGAGCTGTAAAGTTGAATCTTTGCCCCAGTGTAAAATGGCTCTGCTGGCACCAGATGTCAGTGTTGGTCTGTCCTAACAAGCTTAGAAGGGCACATCTATGTGTCCCCCTTTGCATCAGAGGCTGAGCAAGTGCCTCAACATCGTTAAATAGTGCCAACCTACCTTGGTGAGCTGACATCGCCAGCAGCGGTACTATAGATAGAAAGTGCTATTGAAATACAATCATTACAATAAATTTATGAACCAAACTCGGGTTAGAAAGAGATATCTGACCTTATAGAATACTGAGAACATGAAGAGAAACTGGGATGTTTTCTATGCTGTCCTGAACGTGATTATCCTCAATTTCTTACAGACTTCCACTTAATTATTCACCGTTTTAATTCCAGTAATTAAATAAGCTTAAATGTGTGGTAATTTATTTCTACAAAGTTCTACATTTATTTAGATCAACTGGCTGAAAAAGTCATATTAATAAACTGTAATTATTGTTTATCTTTAATCTACAATATAAAATGATTGTAAAGTAAGTATGTTATACAGAGAAGACTTTTCACGTGTTTCCACCTGTAATTGTCCTTAATGTAAATGCTCTTTTAAATAGACATTGCACTCTTGACTACTGTTACCTTTATATACTTCTTGCCTCCAGTACAATTGCAAACCTGTTCAATATTATTCAATATAGGGCTTATGGTTTCAGTAGATTTCCAGCAAACATTTGATACTTATAAGGGACACTTGGACAGCTAATTGGTTGTCACAATCCAAATAAAACAAAGATTAAAAGCTTTTTGCCATGCAAAAGACAGCTTACTTAATATTTGTAATTGTTTTTGGATGTTGGGAAAACATAGCATTACAATTTTTTTTGCTAAAATTGGTGACATTTCATTGTTTGAAAGTGTGCAAATGAAGCAATTTAACCTTTTAGAAGGATTTTTTTTTTAAAAGCATCTGACTAGCTATGAAATATTTAGACAACTTTTTTTTATCTGTAGCAAACAGGAGAGAGATGTTTCAGTTTACGTCATTTGGAGTCTTACTGGTTATCATTTGTTTTGTTGAAAAACACCTGCTTAGGTGTTTGTGCCCAGTCGTTTGAATCATTTTTCTGAGGAGCTTGCACTTAAAGAAGTTGAGAGGGTTTGAAATGCCCTTCACCAAGGGCGAATCATGCCTGACATATCTGGTGTCCTTCTACGATGGTGCTACAGTATTGGAAGATAAGGGGAGAGCAACAAATGTCATTTGCCTGGACTTATGCAAAGCGTTTGACACTGTCCTGCATGACATCCTGGTCTCTAAATTGGAAAGGCATGGATTTGATGGATGGACCACTCAGTGGATAAGGAACTGGCTAAATGGCTGCACTCAAAGGGTTGTGGTCAATGGCTCAATGTCCAAGAGGAAACCAGTGATGAGTGGTGTTCCTCAGGGGTCAGTACTGGGACTGGTGCTGTTTAACATCTTTGTCGGTGACATGGACAGTGGGATTGAGCGCACCCTCAGCAAGTTTGCAGATGACACCAAGCTGTGTGGAGTGGTCAACTCACTGGAGGGAAGGGATGCCATCCAGAGGGACCTTGACAGGCTTGAGAGGTGGGCCCATGTGAACCTCATGAAGTTCAACCAGGCCAAGTGGAAGGTCCTGCACCTGGGTCATGGCAGTCCTAGGCACAAATACAGGTTGGGCAAAGAATGGTTTGAGAGCAGCCCTGAGGAGAAGGACTTGGGGGTGTTGGTGGATGAGAAGCTCAACATGAGCCGGCAATGCGCACTTGCAGCCCAGAAAGCCAACTGCATCCTGGGCTGCATCAAAAGAAGCGTGGCTGGCAGGTTGAGGGAGGTGATTCTCCCCCTCTACTCCGCTCTCATGAGACCCCACCTGGAGTACTGTGTCCAGCTCTGGAGTCCTCAGCACAAGAAGGACATGGACCTGTTGGAATGGGTCCAGAGGAGGGTCACGAAGATGATCAGAGGGCTGAGGCACCTCTGCTATGAGGACAGGCTGAGAGAGTTGGGGTTGTTCAGCCTGGAGAAGAGAAGGCTCCGGGGAGACCTTATAGCAGCCTTCCAGTACCTAAAGCGGACCTACAGGAAAGATGGGGAGGGACTCTTTATCAGGGAGTGTAGCAACAGGACAAGGGCTAATGGTTTTAAACTGAAAGAGAGAAAATTTAGATTAGATATTAGGAAGAAATTCTTTACTGTGAGGGTGGTGAGGCACTGGCCCAGGTTGCCCAGAGAAGTTGTGGATGCCCCATCCCTGGAAGTGTTCAAGGCCAGGCTGGATGAGGCTGTGAGCAGCCTGGTGTAGGGGAGGTGTCCCTGCTTACTGCAGGGGGGTTGGAACTAGATGATCTTTAAGGTCCTTTCCAACCTAAACCATTCCATGATTCTCTGGAAAGAGTCTGGCTAGCATGCCACATTGTCACTGGCACAAATTGCAATAGTCTGGGGACTTCCCGACTGCTTAATTCCAGAGACCATTTCAGCGGTTCAGGATTGCTTGGTGTTCTGTGCTGAGTCGTGTGGTGCTCTGTGCCCCATCTTAGTATGCCTTTATATGTCTTTAGCATGCATAGATAAGTAGATGCAAGGAGATGACGTATGCCAAAAATAATTCTCTTTTATTTTACATGTTTTTAATTTCTGTACTCCTTTGATTCTGAATAGGACTATAAATATATTTCATAACTCTAAGATCTTTTATCACTTTTATAGTCTACAACAAAATATTATAGTTAAAGACCAAGTTGTTTTAGTAATATGTGTATTTGTCTCACAAGACTCTATCCAACTTTGGTTTTGAAAAATTACTTCTGAGGAGCAAGCTGAAAAACACTGCTGCAGAAGGACGAAATGCAAAACGCAAAAAATATTTGGTACTGGTTAAATGTTGCAAAGCTTTCTTTTGGATTAAAAGTTTTTTTTTAAACAAAATACTTGCTTACAAAGTAGTTTGGTAAATGATATCAACAAAAGAACAGCCATTTTGTTAAGACTGCACATCTTCAGTTAAAGCGAAGTGTTGTAATGTAGCCAGTTCTAGATCTTACCTGCAGCTGCTGTAACTGTACTAGGGAGTGCAGCCGGGGGAAGTCTTCAGAGATCTTGCAGTTATGCTGTGCTAATTGTTTACAGGCAAATTATTTTCACTAGACACTAATTACAAAAAGCAGACTAAAATAATTGCATTAGCTTTACAAAGATGCCTTATAACTTAAAGAAATAAACTGTCATTATTGTACGTTAATTATAATCCTTGATGTAATGAATAACAAAAGTGATGCAAGTTCAACCTGTCGAAGTATCTATATGGGGAAAAAAGGAGTTTGAGTAAAGTTGGAAGGGACATGTTTTAAAGCCAGTGACTGAAACTGATTTCTGAGTGAGATTCTGTGTTTCACCTTCTGGAGGATTGTAGAGAATTCTTGGCTGATTGTGATCCACAGTCTGAAAGAGCTTTTGGCATAACTTTGCCACAGAAGTGTTACTCTGTTATGGAAGCTGATGCTGGCTAGCTCTACTTATAATGGCCACGGTGATGTGAATCCTGGTGCCAGCATGTTCTGCCAGTAGGGCTGTTAAAGGGAGTTAGAGTTCAGGGTTAGGGATGCTATTCCTTGTCTGGGACCCTCAAGTTTTGAGGGAATTGTATAAGCTGGTTTGGAGTCATTATAGTTAATCTAAGCAAAGCCGATCTGCAGTTTCAATTGCATTCTCGAAGTTCCTGTTTGTCTCTGATCATAGAGGAGCATACAACAAGCAAGATCTTGGGTTATATATATATATAAAATTTAAATACTTAAAATTAAGTGTGACCAAAGGCATCTTGGTGTTTAATAGATCATAATGAATTTTTCTACTATCAATTTATAAAATTGCATTTTGAAATCACATAAAGTTTGACCTCTGGCATCCTGCGCATCTCCAAGCATATGGCAACTTCATGGTTAAAACTTTGAAACATTACTGTTTTGCCTTTATCCCCAGAGTGTTACTAAGAGGAAAATGGTATAAGGATGAGAAAATCCCAACACATGCTTTAAACTTTCATCAGTCTCTCTAAATGGCAGCTATTCAGAAGATGAAGTGGCTGTAGTTTGGGGGAGGGTGCAAAGTAGGTATTTAAAATACTATTTAACAAGCTATCAGTATTTTTCCTCTCTTCCCCACCCCCATCTATCTTCTATTAAACTGAAATGATATTAATCTAACCCTGATGTTAAAGAATTTAGGTTCATAAATGAAAGTTGGATTAGGCCCTCAGAGGAGGGAGAGTGTGAAGAAAAGCAAACAGTAACTTTAGCTCAGTAGTACTGAAAAAAAATCTATTTGGAAAGAGAATACCAAGAGTGAAAGAACTGGAACATTGCTTTAATTGAAAAGAATGCTAAACTAATGTTTATATTAGAATAAATTACTGGAAAAAAAACTAAGAGAAAGTATGAAAGTATGAAACCATATCTAGACCACAGAGTCAAAATAGATTATATTTTAAGAGGACATCTAAGGGAATCTGAAACTTCCTGTTATTCTCCTATGTTAGATTTGTAATACAAATAAGAAAGTGATTCTAGCAAGAAATGTATTTCATTGTCATCTCTGACTCTTTTCTCATATTACTTTGGAAAACCATGATAATGAAGAGTAAAAATAGGAGCTCCATATGCCCTACCATATATGCTGTGCTGGTTTGTATTTTTGTTGAAGAAATTCTAATCCATATTATCTGTGATATAATTTATGGTGTAAAATTTTATGAAAAAGTTGCTTTCCCCCTAGTTGAGAATAGATTAGATTAAATTAGACCCCTGTACCCCCTACCAGATCTGAACATAGAGTAAAAGCTCATGGCTGAAGGGCATGAAGAAGTGGGAACACTGGGACTCTAGAAAGGATATGAGTCAAAAAACAAACAAAAACCCCCACCCCAAACCCAAACCCCGATCTGCTGGCCGTCTTTATGACTCTTGTCAACCCAGGTATACCTCCAAATACTCAACAATATTTAGCTAAGGGATTAACTCTGACTTTATATTGCTTATTACCCTATCTGCTTATTACTTTGTAGTTCTGTCTGTGATTTGCAGTCTCACCTGTCGCATACTCTCTCTCTTACTATTTCCTGTTCTCGCCATAATGCTGGTCTGACATAATCTTTGACTGGTACTTCTAAGCCCTTCCACAAAATAAAATTAAGTCATCAGGTTTTTAAATATATTCTGACAGCAGTAACACAAAATATGTTAAAGCTGTAATAACTGGGTTAAAAAATGGAAATACTGGTCTATTTTAGAAATGTGTAGATGCCAAAAAGTAGCCACAGCATATATTACAGCTTATTATCCTTGAAGAATTACAACCCGTTAGTGTATTTCTAGCTGTGTAGTAGGACTGCAGATTAAATACTCCATTTACTCAAATTTCCTGGTTGGTGGTAGTAAGACAACTGATGTTATGGGAATGGTATTTTAATAATGCTTTAAGAGATGAGATAATACTTTGATCACTGAAAGAAATTGTCTTTCTGTAAGGATTTTTGTCTTGATTTGCTAAAAAAACTGAAGAGCTCTCATTTGTGTGGGGTTTTGTGCACTTTATCCAGGGAAAAAAGTGCAGTGCACAATTTATTCTGTCAACTTCTAATTCAATGACACTGATCCAAATCCTATTGAAGTTTAAGAACTATCTAGCTATTTCTGTAGATTTTTGCATCAGGTTTAAAAAAAAAAAAATATCCATTTGACTTTCATGCAAGTGAACAACTTGTCTCTCAGATCATAAATCTAGTCACCATTAGAAGTCGGACAGAAGAATGCCCCTGTATACGCATTGTGCTATTGTCTAGGATTTTCACACACACTCTTCTTTCTTGTGTGTAAGTAATGACTGAGCAGAACTCAGCTTTCCAAAGGTGAAGACTAATGACTCTCCTGTTCCCCATTTTTTCCTCAGGGAGCAGATGGATTTCTTCCTTCTTCCCCAGCGTTGCCCAGCATGGTGTCCTCCTAAGAAGGCAAGAATGAGAAGGATGTTGAGGACGCTTCTTTCTCACATTTCCTCCTTTAATAAGTTTTGGGCTTTATTTTCCTTGTACTGGATTTACTCCAAATTTTTCATCATGAGCACAGAGTTTTGCTTAAATCTTACATCTGTTAAATGAATCTATTTGTGTGCAGCAGACTGCTACAGTGATTAATATTTCCCATTTTGGTGTGGACAGTTGATGCAAAACACAGGATAATATTTTCAAAACTGCACATTTCTAACTAAATCATATTAGTCATCTTTTCTAGACAAAAATGAAGGGCTGTGTCTACACTCAAAGTGAGGTTAGTTAAAATGCAGACAGAAAATAACATGTAGAAGTTTACAGTATTTTCAGAGCATGCATGGATATATGTAGCTCTAAAAAATTCCAGGGTGTGGGTTTTTTCTTTTCTGGAAGAAAAGACAGATGTTTGAACTCCAACATTACCCACAGCACTAGTCATGTTTTCCAGGTTGGCTTCCTAGATGAACTGTGGCTTCCAGTCTATTATATCTCTGGGATTCCTCTTCTACTACATCAACATCTGGCATAGTGATTTTATGCAATTTTGTGATTACTTTCCCCATTTAAAATACATACACCAGTAAAAATGTTAAAAGGTGGTGACATATGTTATCATACAAAGGAAAAATGGTTGTGGCTGCAGAATGCTGCCTCTGCTTTAATGGTTAAACATGAAATTTTAATCATGGGAGGTTAGCCTAGTCATAACTTATCTTTGATTTTATTTTTTTGCCTTACATCTGAGTCGGAACATTCATCAAACAATAATCAGTAATAAGACAGGCATCTGAAGTAAGCAGAGACCTAGCAGTCTGTGAAGCAATGTAGGCACCAAGAAACTTCTCAGTCAAAGCTTGTTGACCTTTAGCATGGCTCTTGTGTCGCAGCCCTCCCTTTAGCAACACCTAAAAAATGCTACTGAGATGAGAAGAATTTCAAAGAAGTAAGTGAAAGCAAATCATGGTTCTTGTTCTTTCTACTTATGGATGATAAAACAGGTAAATAACCCATATGTTGCACAAAATGGAGTTTTGACCATGAAAATAATGCCAATGATGAATTTGGAGCAGACAGGAGTGTGACAAAATCAGCTGACCGAAGGTGACTTGGGGACAAACTTTTTAGCAAGGCTGGTTGCGATAAGACATGGTAAGATAAGGTAATGGTTTTAAATTAAAAGAGGGGGGATTTAGACTAGATAGAAGAAAGACATTTTTTACAATGTGGGTGGTGAAACACTGGAACAGGTTGTCGAGAGAGATGGTAGATGCTCCATCCCTGGAAACATTCAAGGCCAGGCTGGACGAGGCTCTGAGCAGCCTGATCTAGTTGAAGATGTCCCTGCTTATTGCAGGGGGGTTGGACTAGATGACCTTTAAAGGTCCCTTCCAACCCAAACTATTCTATGATTCATAGAGCTACAGACTTAATAACTTTTGATCTGGACTTCTGTATGTCATCAGCTTGTACCACCCTGTAGGGTTTTTTCTTCAGCCTTAGATAACTCATAAATCAAAAAAGATTGAGGTCCTGCATTTCTGTTGCCTTTTTAATTTCCTTATTTGAAACTGTATTTCTTATATATTTAGATTTATGTGGGGCCAGTGCTTTTTAATGTCATGTAAGGTAATTTCTACTAGTTCCAACCAGCTGATGTCAGAGTTTCTTTAATGTGCAGTCTCATGTGCTACACGTATAATTAGTAGAGCTGCCAGAGCTGTATCTCCCTATTATTAAAGTGTCTGGGCTGCACACAAAGTCATCTTGCAAGCGCTCAAAGACCAGGAGTACAGCCATGACTTACTCAGAAATAGTATGAATTTGGTGACTTCTAGAGATACTGGTAAAGAAAAAGTGCCTCTGCCGGGCAGATTAAATGCTTCCATTTTAAATTATGGAAGACAAAAGTAGTAGCTAGCCAAAACCTGTTTTAGTTTAATTGCATTTTAACGTATTGTATAATTTAGTTAAATCATACAGAGCCTTAGAGGTAGATATTTATTGTTTTAATTTTAAATTAATAAGATATCAAATAAAATTATAAATTCTCTCATTTAACCAAGTTCAGGCTGATCCATAACCTAAAGCAGAAAGGCTGGTTTATAATGTCATCAAATTTTATATTCTACATTTCTCATTTCATTACGTAGTCCTACATGTCTGTCTTTTTCACTAGTCTGAAAACAGTAATTGGAAGTCACCACTTCTGTGGAACGAGGTGGGTAGGTAAGCTCTGAACACAGCAGTAAACGTAGCACTACTTATATTCCTTCCTAGCAAGCAGCACCCACTAATCCTGTAATTCAGAGAGGGATGTCCAAAGCTACCTTGATTCAGTCATAAAACATGAGTCCCAAACACTAAATCTGGATCTTTTCTTTGATAAGAATGCATATGAATAAATCATTTATTAAACACATCTAGTACTCACAAACTCTCATACCAGTTATGCTATTGTCATGTCTTGCTTCCCTATCAGTGCTTGCATTCTCACAGGTTTCCCAGTACAGCATTGACTTACTACTGTAGCCACTAACTTTTGCCAGAATTTCTTAACTGTAGTCATCTTTGTAGCTGCAATCATGGCAAAGTCTCTTGTCTTGTGCTCCCCTGAGAGTGCCTCTTATTTAGATTCTTGGAAAATAAATCAGTGACTGTTTCAGCCCACGTTCTAGCGAGTGGACGACCTCTGTATCCCTTTGGATAGCTCTGCAGTGACTCACAAGTCTTGTCCAATCCTGGCTTTCTTAGCATTTTTCCATTCACTTTAGTTGCAGAACAGTGATTTTTTTTTGCAGTTCTCTGTAAGAACATGAGGGAATTCTACTTAGCATAAATTAAGTTCGTTGACTAAATCTATGCTTCTTACTGGGTTCTTCATGTGGCAGTTGGTTTCCTTTTCCCTGTTACGAATTTCTGTTTGACAAGTCAGCGCTCTGAGCAGCTTGCAAACAGAGCAAGGTATCTCCTGGCTATCGCTTGTGTCTGTACGCGCCAGGCTATGCAGGGTGACCTCTGTCTGTCACTTCATAGATTGCTCCCATGTTCAGCCTGATTTAATTTAATTGCACAGATTTTATTTGGGGAAAGAAATTTGGCAACGCTGATATGTGGAACTATTTGATCACAAAATCTCAGTGTTACACAGTGGGAAGATAGTGATCTGTTTGCAAAAAAGAACAGCCAGAGTGAAGTATGCAGCCAGGACATAAGATTTTTAAAGGTACAGAAAACTACCAGGAATATAGTAGACATTAGATTGAGAGTTAGTTCTCATATAGAATTTCCAATAATAACCCTAAATTGAAAACAGTTACAGAAAATAATGTTTAATTACATGTAGTACCTCAGTGCAGGTAACAAGTCTAGCCAAAGCTGTGGTACTGAGAACTGGTAACAAATAGGTTTCTCCCCACAGAGGCAGCTGTTACCCTGGGGGCTGTGGGTCCATCCCTACCAGATTTCTATAACAAGGAAGCCATACCATCAGCATTGGCTCCCCACATTTTGGGGAGATAATGAATTTCAGTAATATCCTTCTATAAGGCAGTTTGTCCAGTCCATCCAGTATCATGTTGCTGTTCAGAGCTTCCATAAACTGTATCTCAGCTTAAACTACCTTGTCTGTTACTCTAACAAAGAACATGATTTCTTGTAAAAAGTAAAACTGAATTTTTTGGTATTTGATGATTTATGACATTTTATTTGTATTTTTCTAAATTTTTATATTTTTCATAACTTTGATACTTTGGCAGAGAAGTAAGCCACCCGGTCTTTCATAAAACCTGCCTGGGTCTGTGTGGGCAGTCAAGCTATTGCTGAGTATTTGGCCAGAGTTTCATTTTCCGGCAGGTTTGTGTTTTAGTCCCTTTACTGTTTCTGGCCATAGCCCAGCCTTAGTTACTGGGCTGTCCTGCCCACATTGCAGAAAAATCCTGTCAAATAAAACCAGCTTTAAGATACTACCGCATTTCATTTCAAACATAATTTTCATCTGCTGTAATAAAGGTTTAGCTATCGCAACGATGGGTTCATTGTGCAGTATAAATGGAGCAGGTCTCTAGATCCAAATTCTGAAAGTTGTTCTGTGCATAAATATGTCTATGCAACAGTCATTACAGAAGGAAAGCCTCAGTTGTTTGGAGAGAAAATGTGTAATTTTTAAATATAATGTTGTAACTGGAAATTTTATGCTTATCAACAGATTCGATCAACTTGTCAAGAAATAACTATTTTGGTGAAAAAGGCAAGATCGGAGAGAGTCTTTAGATAGTCTTTATTCCGAAGGGGAGATTGTGTGCAGTAAGTAGCAGAAATATTTTGTGATTCTTATTTTATTCTTAAAATATTTAAGACTCCATCAGGGTGTGCAATAGAAATGCTGTTATAGAGGTTACTGATGCTCAATACTGCCAGCTTCTGGAAGGGCTTGAACTGAATTTCTGTAAAGGATTACATGCCTTACATCATTGTTAAAATTAATTTGGCTTTTTTTCTTTTTCCAGTTAAAATTAAATATTTTAACACATTTAACAAATTGTTGCTCTGTAACTTCACTGAGTGAATCCAAGGGCACTGATGCCTTTCTGTATTTACAGTACCTACTGCATTCTTCTGGCTTTCACTTTCATGGGGTAGGTGAAAGAGAAGTCCCTGATCTGGAGCATTGCTAAACAAAACCAGCTCTCAAAAGTGGTTAAAAAGAAATATCTGAACACTATCTTGAAAATAAAAAGATGCATTTCATTATCACAGCCAGCATTGAATTTCATGCGTTCCAATGAGGCTTTTTATGCTAAATCCCACCCTGTTAAAATTTGCTATCTTTTAAACACTAGAGGAACTGCAGTTACTTGAGAGAGAGTTTTTTTGAATAGGTTAATTTCTTAGCAAACCTATGCCTGAGTGGTGTGTCTTCTGAAGAATAACTGACAATGCTAAGAAAAGAAAGGTTTAGAGATACAGCAACCCATTATAGCACAACGTTAATAAAAAAGCTGGCTTTACATCTGCAGCCAATTACATTTCTGCGATTATTTTGCACAGTAGCCAAGAAATGGGTGCTCGCTTGTTAGCAAAAAAGAAATCTCAGTGACTGCTGTGAATCATCAAGGTTGTTAACAGGTTAATTCACAAACCAAGTGGGACTAGGGGGAGTTGAAAAAGTGTGCTGGGCTCTGTAGGAGCTCTTCCACAAGCAGTTAGAAGGAGAAACCTTCTGCAGTGGCGTGCAGCCCTGTCAGCTGGAGGTTCACTGTAGGTGAGTTGCAGCCTTCACACAGAGCTTCAGGAAATAATCCTTGAATTATTGAATCCAACTCTCTGATCTGGACTCCTAAATGTACAAAATCTTAAAGGAAAGAACAAAGTGAAGTAACTGCCAAGTAGAGGAGTTCATCTCTTTTTGTTCCTGAGAAGTGATTAAACTAGCTTCATTGCTTATATACTTTGCCTTAAAAACAAAAAAACAAACAACAAAACCAAACAAACCAAACCCCAAATTGGAACATGTATACATTAACCAAATTTTTGAGATTTTTGCCTTCATAGAGTTTATTTGTGACAGAACAAGGATCTGCAGTTTCAAACCTGTTCTGCATATATTTTCCAGACAAAAACGTGATAGATATTGATAGATATTATCTGTAAGATTCAACATTTTTTGTGGGATTTACACTTACATGTTAGGACTGGATCACTTGGTAAAAAATTACCAAATCCCCTAGAATCCAGAAATCTAGAGGAATGTGGGTGGTGGTGCCACCAACAGGTCAATGTGCTATAACTGAAAATATCAATTCTGGCCTCATCTATCTTTACTGTGAACCAACAGAAGGTTGGTCTGCTGTTTGTCAAATGGGCAGTTCTTAAGGTCTCCTGTTTGTCAAACTTTGAAGCTTATTTTTGTAAAGTAGCAGTGACAGTTTAGGGGAAATGTCAGCTATGGTTTTGGATGTTTTTTATAAAGTGGTAATTCTTTTTAATCAAGGAGACTAAAACTTTGGGAATTCAAATGTGAGAAAGGAAAAGGAAGGTATGGGAACTTGAATCATGGCATTGGCTTTCTTCCTTTCTTCCAACAGGTTGCCCAGGGAAGTTGTGGATGCCCCATCCCTGGAAGTGTTCAAGGCCAGGCTGGATGGGGCTTTGAGCAGCCTGGTCTAGTGGGAGGTGTCCCTGCCCACGGCAGGGGGCTGGAACTGGATGATCTTCAACGTCCCTTCCAACACAAACCATTCTATGATTCCTTGTCTGTATGAGTGAATGTATGGGGCTGTTTGTGGAAATCTTCTGATAATAAATAGCACAGAGCCTTTAATTTTTAAGATTTTGTTCTGCTGGAGTCATAAAAGAATAAGCCTTCTTGTGGTGGACAAAATATCATTGGGATTTTTTTTTTATCTCAAGGATATCTTCAAATATTTTCCCTCCGTCTTCCCCATAGCAGTAAGCTCTGACACAGAGACACTAACCCGGCTGCTATGGTACCATGGGATTATACAGCGTAACAAATAATAGCCATAGGGAGAAAATGTAAGCTTCCTTCCTTACTCTGCATTAAAACTTATTGGAGATGTCCATTACCAATGTCTAACACAGTGATTTTACAATGTGGACACGTCCAGCACGGACTTGATTAGGTGGGCTTTTTCTTTACACATAATCCTCTAAGGGCTTGATAAATCTTTGTGGGTGTTTTTTTGTTTTGTTTTGTTTTCTGTTAAAGTTTTTGGAAATAGAGGCTCTTGCAGGACAGCACCTGAAGCTTGTGAACCAGGGGTGTGATACACACAAACACCAGCGAAGGAACCCCAGAAGTGAATTCACCATGCTTCTGGGACTGGCAAATCAGTCAGTATCTTGAAAGAACACTAAGGAATCAGTGGTAAAAACTGTATATAATCAGTAACTAGTAGCAACTATTCTTTTGATGTGCTAGCATTGACCAATTTTTGAAATGGTGATCTGAAAAGCCTCTTTTGTTTGAGCTTCTACATGCAGGCCTGTGTGGTGTTGCTGAACTGCATTATCTAACATAATTTTACAGATGGAATAGTCTGGATCAAATTGACATACGTGTTTATGTACAGTTTTTTAAGTTATAAAGACATAACTGGACATTTTGTATGAGCAGTATCTAAGAATGGTTGTGTTTTATTAATTCTGAAAGCAGTAAAGCTTGCACAAATTGTTTGCATTAGCCTTTGAAGTCTGTTTTCTTAACATCTTGAATTCTGCTGTGGCTTTTTGGCTTTGTGACAGAGATGTTATCTTGAATGATAAAAGAATGGTAGCAACTACACTTAGGCCCAGCTGCTTTAGCGAATCCAGGTTTTGGTATATGGTCCTTATGGCTTCCACAGAAACTCTAATTTAAAACTGGTGAGAATGAAGGAGTCTCGTAACATCACTCGTAGTAATATAATGCTTGCAACTTCTGCCTGCTAGAAAGTTTGTAAGGTTGGACTCGTGTGAATTAGTTCTGTATTTCTTCTATCTAGAACAAACTTTGTGCTCATAAAGTTTGAATTCGTGTTCTTTTATTCCCTCTCTCCCCCCACTGGAATTCTGACTAACAGGCACTTAAAGCATTGCAGTAAGTCACTGTGGGATGGATGTTTTTCCATGCTGCACAGCTGTTTGGCTTTTTTCTTAGCTGTGATTCTCATCAGGTAGTTTGGACTCTTTACCAAGTTGTGTAGCAGAGGAGAAAAGGGAAGAGGCTTATGAAAAGGAAGAAATCTGAGTTTAAGACCAAATAATAAATGGGAAAGGAGAAGAGCAACTTTTTTATCTTTTTTAAAAATGTAATTTTTCACTTAACCATTTTCCTCATATTTGTTAGGCTATACATTTGGGTTTTGCATTCTTTAACATAGTATTTTATGGAAAAGTCCTGTAAAAATGATAGAAATCAAGTTTGGTTTGGGGAAATTTTATTCCCAAAAAATTTTATTTATTTATTTTTTTAATTTAGATGACTGTTAGTTCTAAAGCACTTCTGAATTCCTCTGGCTTTGATGAGGGAGATTTTCACAGCTGTATAGTGAGGTATTCCCATCCAAATTCAACTGTAGTTGAACACTGAACTCCTATTCTTTGAAAACTTCCCAGAGTACCTCTGGGTGGGAAAGGGCTGCATGGCTCCCTGCGTGCTTGTGCAATGACTGCTACATTAGGAATGCAGCTTTGTTGGTAGCTTCTAAAAGCATTAAATATGAAAATGCGTAATAAAATGTGGTGAAGGATCTGAAACTATTTAGAGAATTACACTGATGAAAAAGTATGAAAGAACTTGTAAGGAAAGGTATAGAGAAAAAGAAACCAAACAACAAAAAAACGCCAAACCACCTGAAAAGCTGACATCATTGTTCTATAGTTTTAATAAATAAGTACACCTCCCCTCAGCCTCCCCCTTTCCCCCCAAACCTAACGTTCTATAGTGTTGTAAAACCATGTTATGCTGTTATGAATGTGAATCTGAAAGCTCACAGTGGCCAAATCTTGTGTTACCTCCTGCCAGACCTTTAATAAACTTACAAGCATACAAAACACGCTTCCTAAGAGTCTGAGGTGCAATTGCTCTTTTTAGACTAAATTAACAAAGCAACCATTTTGCCTGTAGTTAGGGTTCCAGTTTCACGGTGGGTCGAACGATAAACAACATATTTCTCTGAACATCCCTGGAAAAGTAAAATTTAATAGATTTTTTAAAATATATTTTTGAGGTGGAAAAGTTTAATAAATACTCCACCCCTGTAGGATGAGAAGATTGCATAGTGCAAGATGAGAAATGTGGAGCCCGCAGAGGGGAATGCAGTGGCAAACAGTGCCAAACCCCAAAGAAGCAGTGCTTCCCCCACTCCTCCTCTTGACAGGGGTGTGGGACCTGTAGTAGCCTTGTAACGGTTACTCCCTTACTGTGTGAAATTTGCTGACAACTAACTTTATAGCCATCAGAAGAAAAAGTTTAAAAAGCCTCTTGTAAATTGCTTTAGTTCCCTGCTTATATGTTAGCTATTAGCAATTTAGCTCTCAGAGTTAAACTGTAAATTATGTGCCTTTGATGTAACACATTGCAAACCCATATGGGTAGCGGTCTCGGGTTTTTTTCTGTTGCCTGGCGCTTTGCCCTAGCTCATGTTTCCAGATGCACTCTAGAGATGAGTAAAAGGTCACCTCTCCCTGAGTCTATGAAAAGCTGCATGGAGCATCGCTTCGGTATGCCAGACAAAGAACTATCATCTATGTATTATGTAGTGGAAACTATATGGAAGGAAATTAATATTGTGGGTATGACTCCCCTTCTGCTGGGTCTCAGCACTGGATCCAGGTTACTGCTGTGCAGAGATGCCATATGTTACCACTTTGCGGTAGCACCAGCTGGAGTTCTTAGGGGCTGATGAAGGGGAAACTTTAAGGCTCCTGGAGCAATACTGGTATTGCTTTATAAAAACTGTAGGAAAATTCAGTCATCTCAGACCAAGTAAAACAATAAAGAAGAAACCATAACAAGAACAAAAGCATTTGCAAGTATCTGCCTGCCTGGTCCTCTCTTGCTACTCTTCACTTGCCCTTCTGAGCACCTGGTAGCAGCCAGTGCTTTTGGGTTTTGTGCAGTTTGTGCAACTGCTGTACTGCTACTCACATTCTGATTAGCTCCCTGAGAAAAAAATAAAAAAAATAACTGCCAGAAGTTAAGACATACAATTCTCACAGACAGTAAGAATGCAGTGTAAAAGTGAGGACTGGAGAGGACTTCCAGAAGGCCCGTCCTGACCTCCTTAATGCTTTATCTGAAACTTGCTGTATATGAATTTTCCTTCAGCAATTTGAGCAACGGTAGACTTATGAGACATGAACTTTTCATCTAAAGCTGCACTGAAGTAACAAACGTGTAGGATAGGATTTGCTTTTGTGATTGGAATTATAAAAACAGCACTGTCTGTAAGCAATTAGAAGAGCCCCTGCAACATGTACAGTACACTATAAAGGCTTTCTGATTTGGAAAGCATTTTCTACTCCATCAGGCTTAACCCTTTGGTAACTATAGATGTGTAGCAGTTGACATGTTACATCCAGTGAAGTGATCCAACAGCGTACTGCCAAGTAGGGCATAAGCTTAAGAAATTACAAAGTCAGAGATACTAGTGTTCCGAGGATCTGAGAATAAATTATAGATCCAAGTAGCATAGTGCAGATTAAAAGTCTTAGATGTGGGGGTTTTTTGCTAAATATTATATAAATATATAGTGTATTTATATACATGTGTGCTTCATGCTTTAATACATTATTAGTGAATATCAACTGGATTTGCAGTCTAGAAAATATTTGAATTCAAACTGTTAGCAAACACTGTTCCAAGAAAAAAAAACTTTCTTTACAGAAAGCTTTTATGTAAGTTGAAAATGCCTTGCTGCTTATGCACAAAAGTGACATTACAGATCAGTTGTTTCAGAAAAAGACGTGTGACCTGGAAAAGATTGACACAGTTTGTGAAAAAGTATTTTCTATTTTGTAGATGCAAAATACTTTGCTTTATTTTATCCTTCCTTTCCATTGGGAAAGAAGTGATATGTCTCATAGTGATATATTTCATCAGCTCAGGGGATATTACAGAATTTTTAGAGCATAGGGAAGGCCGTGTAACGGAGGTGTGTAAAAGCATTTGCGAGCAGTTTGTGGCCAGTCCTAGCTGCAGACTTCCATCTGTGCCCAGGGATGTCACCTCAGAAGACTGAAAGGACTAGATGCTCTCTTTAAAGGTTTGGTTTCTAAACTGCATTTTTAATATAAGCAAAAAATGCCTCTTGCTTGGGGCAGCTGATAAGATTATTATTCTTAGCTACGTGTTGTCTGACCTGCTCCTGAATTGAATTTAAATCCACTACATTTTCCCTCATAGCTTTTAAAGAAAAGCAAACTGTTGGTTTGCGCTGCCTTAAAATGCTGCTGTGGGAATTGTGCCAGTTGAGGAGATGATTGGTGAAGATTTCCATTGCCCCTGCCGTGGGGACAGCCAAGCAGCTGGGGCCTCTGCCTCAGCAGTTATCCCAAGCCAAGTCATTTGTCCTTGTGGTCGGTGAGCTACAGCCTATTTCTCCTTTCAAGTATATCTTGGATTTTAATGTGCAACTTTTGCTATTCCTTTTTCCTTATCCCTGTAGTCAGATCATGAATTGCAGTGCCACTTCACCGAGAAATAGAATTACAGGTGTCTCAATGAGTTCAAGGCAGCTGAGGCGGCAGAGTGTTCCTCCAGGGCCAGCGAGGGGGAGGGCAGCTGCGGGCAGTGCAAGTGGTCCGGGTGCAGCGGCAGCACGGGGAAGGGATGGCCATGGAGAAGTTTATTGCACTTCTGAATAACCGACTTCGAGGAGGAAATCTTGCTATGTTGAGCTGTTGGTTTCCTATGTGATCGGATAGATTGTCTTCTCTGACTGAAAAGCAGATGGCAGAAAAGCAGTGTATGTTATAACAGAGCAAGCCAGAGGGTTTCAGGTTATATGAGCGGGAAAACCATATATTTCTGGAAGAATGTTTCTTAACTTATTTCATAACCTCCGCTTAGCGGCTAAGGGAGAAAGTGGGTGCTTTCTCCAGGCTAACACCCACTCATGGCATGCCTTTTGTTGCAATCTGAGGAGCTCATGAAATAACTATTTACTCTGTAGAAGTTTTCCATGTGAACTGAAAGAATAACTCAGCTTTACGATTACAGCTATTACTTTCATCCAGTTTCAAAGCTGAGTTCCAAAAAGGTCTGTGTTTAGTCTCTAATGAATGAGAAGTAAGTTCACTACTCCTACTGCAAACACTCTCATCTTTTTTCTAAATAATTTATGTGTGAAGCAAAAGATGTGCCTGAGCAGTGGAGATGGCAGCAGCCTATGCTACGCTTTGGCTACGACTGGGATTTGCAGAGAAGTGCTCTGTGCACAGAAAACAGGCTGGACATTGCTTCACTTGAGTAACAAGCCCATGAAAAGGCAGGATAACAGAAGCAATCCATGTACCCTGTGGCTGTGCTCACTGCTTAGAGACACCACCGGTAAGGGTGGTGAGGCACTGGAACAGGTTGCCCAGAGAAGTTGTGGATGCCCCATCCCTGGAAGTGTTCAAGGCCAGGCTGGATGGGGCTTTGAGCAGCCTGGTGTAGGGGAGGTGTCCCTGCTTACTGCAGGGGGGTTGGAACTAGATGATCTTTAAGGTCCCTTCCAACCTAAACCATTCTGTGATTCCGTGATAACCCTACAGGAGCAAAGCCTAAGGAGTGAACTTCAAAGTGCTTTCCTTTAATGAAATACTTCCTGTTGTACGTACTAACTATTCCTGTTCTGTATTTATATACCACCAAAACACCTTGGTGGATGATATTTAATGAGAAATTCTTTTTTGTCAATATTGGTCCATCACTTTTTTATCTTTTTGATGTTGGTTTATTTTAAATTAGTTTCTAAGTTTAGATTTTTAAGCATTTTAGGATTAAAATTCTTTAGAATTTTAAAGAAGCATTAATTCTGTGGGATTTTCTTTATTTGAAGGTAGTAATGAGACTTGCCATATGGTTGTGAAAAGATTTTTAGGTTATTCTAATCTGAAGACTGGACTCTCTTGTGTCTTTGTAGTTCTTCATACTTGTACAAAATTGGTATATGAATCTGTCAGAGAGGTATGAGTTTTACACGTACCTCCTTCAGCTACAAATAAGTCTGCAAAGAACAAAGCAGGGGAAAATCAGTTTCTAGTTGTTTTATGTCCTTTAATAGCTTTAGTATGTGATATGCAAGTTCCCCAGCTGTTTTTCAGAAGAGAGGAGCTGGTAATGGCAGTGCCTTGGCCAGATTCCAGTGGGGAACTCCAGAACTCCATCTGCCGAACTCCCTCCCACGGTTACAGATGGGTAACTCTCTTGCCTAAATAAAGCATCCACCCACTGCAGACTCTCTCGTATGCTTAAGTAGATGCAGCACGCACAATTTCAGTGACTTCATGTCTATATCTATATAGATAGTTGTTATCTAAGTCATCTCTCCATTGTGATAACACAGCAGCTTGTTGTTGTTGTGTATTACATTGTAACATGGGTGTTCGACCCCACCAAAGTTTCTGAAATGCTAAATTTTTTATTTTTATTTTTTCCTCAGCTTCAAGCACGAGTGTTTGGTTTTTTTAGAACTTCTGGGGGAATTGATTGTATACATACCTGAGGGATGACGTGTCGACAGATACTTCGGCTTTGGAGAAAATCTTTACTGTGTATCAAGTTCAATACTGAGGAGGAAATTGGCAGAAATTTCTTTTGTAACAATGTCTAGAAGTATCAACTGCAATATGAAGTATTGCAATATATGAGCTGGCAGTCTCTGTGAGAGAAAGCAGAGAAGAGAAGGCCTGACATCTCTAAGCCTGAGGATGCTGGAAGGAGGGAAACTTCTCTCTCTGTCCAAGAGTAGGATTTAGGTTTTGCAGCAGACTTTGACTTCTGAAGACATGCTTTAAAGAAGCAGTTTTCGTAATTTTACCTACAGGAAATCTTTATATTGCTTCTCATGCGGAAACCAAGATGTGTGTCTTCAGCAGGATGTTGTCTGAGCATCTTTTCCAGCCTTGGGTCTTGTCTTTGCGTTGCTTCTTCTAAACAGGCTCCTTTGAACAAGAGAAAAAAATAAAGAAGCTATACAACAGCCTCCTAGGAGATGTTTATAATTTTCAGAAAGGACCCCAGAGACTTTTTTTCTCAGTGAAAAGAGAAAAAGGCATACACTTCAAGACAGGCTTCTGATTTGAAAGATGTTTACGGATGGTTGTGTGAGGTAATGTTAGTCTGACATCATGAATATCCTGGACCAACGTTTGTATTACCTTTTCATTTTTGCTGTCTGCTACATAAACCATATCATTTAACCCAGTTTATCCTGACCATTAGTGTTATGTATATGGTACATGCAGGCATTTTCTGATACCCAAATAAGTAAAAAACATCTTTATTTGATGCTGAAAGTATATTTAAGCTTACTGTTTAAATGTATGTTTCTACTGTAACAGGAATCGAACAATTACAGAACCATCAGTACGCTGCTGCTTCTACAGTCTTTGTTCAGAATTGAATATAAATGAGGGAAAATAAAGTTCTTAATCTCTAATTTCTAATAGATTTTTTTCCCCATTTTCCCAAGGTTTAAGAAAGCAATTGCTCTTTAGAAGTCACATTTGCAAACAGATTTCTTTGGCAAATATACTTCTGGTGCAGCTGTATGTTGATAGTTTCTGTTGTGAAATTGATTAAGAAATAACTGCTGGTGATTTAATATTTTCTTGATAATAAAATAGTTATTCAGCATTTATTTTTGTATCTTAACCCCAGATTTGTGTTTGAAATTGTTGCGAGACTCCTGCAGAATGCAATAATTTATAAACTTTTGGCAATTGTAAGGGAAATGGAGACTGATTTGAAAATCCGAGCATCTCGGATGCAAGCAGGACTTCTGACTTTCACAGTGGTAGGATTTCACCCTTGGATTATGCTGAGAGTTCCCACTCAAGAGGTGCCTGAAAGCTTCAGTAATTTCTTTTTTTCTCTTGGGAAATAAGAAGTCATTTCAGGCTTATGTCTATGTCAGTATCTATCTGAGTGGGTATGGAAGCAGGCAAGTTCCAAAATCACTTTAAATTAAAAATCAGGCCAATGATAGTTTGTGTTCGCTGTAAACTGCCTGCACTTCTCGGTATCCAAATATAGCTTTAAAATATGTGGCCGCAAGGAAGGATTAGTACCATCTTATGATAAATATGATTAAATAGAATAATCTGTTTGAAGTTCCTCTGGAATTTGCCACTCCTATATTTGTACACCTTTAGCTACTCCTGGAGGAAAGTGAGCAAAAGGAATTTTCCTAAGATTTCTATTTGCAAGCTTCTTTTCCAAGAACCAATGAATCTTTAATTTATTTGGAAAACGAAAAAGAGAATCTATGCCCTTTTCTGTATTTTATCATATTGCTGATAAACAAAATACTGCAGCATTTCCTCAACAAATCTGGAGAAACTGTAAATCTTGTAATGCAGTAGAAGATCAACTGATTGGGTGAATGGTTTATATTTTGAACGCTTAGTAAAATAAGAGAGAAGAATACATAGATTGAATTTACATTCTGAAACTTAATTTTGTGGTGAAGGGAGGGAAAAGACACACAAGGGTCGTCTTCTAGGCAACAGTCACAGGGTAAAAGTATGAAATAAAAACTCATGCTAAAATGTATGGGTTTACTCTTCAGCCTTTGTGAGATATAGTAGGCTGTGGATGAGGGTCGTAGCAGAAAATTAATGCAATTAAAACTTGATGTGAAAATATGGTGGGGGACATACAACAAATGCCTAGGGAGTTGTTTACTCCTCTAGGGAGGAGTATTTTGGCAGATGATGGCACTAAGTGGCTCGATGGGTCTTCTCCTTCCCTCATTTGGGTGATTGTTTGATTCCTCATATCCCCAGTATCTTCATTTTGAACTATTATTCTTGTCATGGAAATCACAGGGTGACCAGTGAGCAGTTCTGTAAATGATTAGTAGCACAGTGACGGCCTTTGGTACAGAAGTGGAATTTTATGACTGCTAAAGCTGTTGTAGTCATAAGCGCATTTAAGGGATCAGGAGGTTGTAACCGTTTCCTTGTTAGGGTATACTGCCCTGACGCTTCATTCAGTGTAAATGTATTTATATATGTGTGTATAAATATGTATGTGTAGAGTGTCTATATCCATGTAGAGTGAAGGAGTTTTGTGAATGGAGAATTCTAATTTGGCACTATATTAGCAAAATGGTTGAGTTTTAGAGGGATTCTGTCAAGATGGTTAGGCCTCAGATATTTTTTTTTTAATCAGCTATACTTGTAAGATATGTCACATTGATAATGGTAAAAAATAAAATTTATCATTTCTGAGAACAGACTCAGTATGGACAGGTGTAGATCAAGCTGCTAATTTACTCATCCAAATTCAGAGAGACAACATAAAGCATGTTTCAGCCTCCAGGGCATCTTTTGATGGATAGTTATGACAGTTTATGTACTAGTAACACATGTTCACTAGAAAATAATTTTGAAACCATATATCACCTATGTAGACATCCTACAATTTTACTTTCAGTCATTGTTGGAGTGCATTACATTCAAATTAGAAGCCTACCAGTCAAAATATTTACATTTTATTTGAATCCCCTTGTCTTCCAGCATTGTTTTATTTAAGTTCCTAAATAAGCTCACTTTTATATTAACAAAATTAAGGAAAACAGTATCTATAACTTAGAAAAATCTGAGTAATCTTGTGCAGGGTTATGAGAACTGGAAAGTCAAGCTGGTGTGTACAAGGTGGGTGGCTTTTATAACATAAACAGAGTAAATGCCTTTAATAGCATACCTTGCAAAATTCATGTGATCTTAAAAATTCAGTGAGGCTGCTGGTGTCTCTTTTGCAATGAAGCTAAATAGGCTGATCTTGACTGCTGGCGTTGTCAGCTGAATTACACAGAAACCATGGTAGCATGTAGGCCTCATCTTTACTGTAAAAAGATTTAATAAAATTTGCAATTCTTAGTTACTTCTGCTACTCTTAGCACTATAATACATGCATCTTCCCACCCTCCTGACTGGATACAGTGTTTATTTTTTACACTGGAAAACTTGATGGCTGCTGAGGAATCATCGGGCCAGCAACTGCTAGCCTTGTCTGGAAGGATATAATTGGTAGTCAGATGCATGCGAAAGGCAGTCATTATCTGAAGCAATGCTAAAATTACAGTATTTCTAAACCAAAAAATTCAAATGTCACAGTAAAACGGTTGCATAGTGAAAAGGATACTCACTTTTTTTCAGTATCCCCTAATTTAATCTAGATGGTGCTAATAAGCGTTCTACCTCTCTGCAATTACACCGCAGCTACTCACCATGCAACTGAGCTTACTAGATAGATGCTGTGCAAACTGCAGGTCAAGAATTGTCCTATTGTTCTCATAGTGACCAGTGCACGACTTGAAGTTAAAAATCTGTAGATTGCCAGGAAACAATCTTTGTACTTCTTTTAATACTGGGAATCCTGAGAATGTTTGATATTTGTGAGAATAAGTCTGACGTGGAGAGTGTTCTGTTGATTAAGCCCTTCCCGTGCTTAGAGCTGGGGCAAATAAGCTGTCAGCAAGGAAAGCCTCTGTGGATTCCTAAGGCTGTTCTGTGCCCAGTCTGGTGTCCCTCGGCATCCTGTCCTGCATGTGTAGCTAATCCTGCTTGTGGGACAGAAAACAGGGGGTCTGCCTTCCCAGACCCCCAAATCACTGTTGATGAATCACTCTTAGCAGCACTCCATCAGAAGAAAGCATGGCAGTCTCCACCTTTAAGGCTCTTAAGTTCTCTGAAAATTATCACAGAATGATGGGTCCTTTGCTGTTGTGAAAGACTGGAACCTAAAAATAATTGTCTCAAAGCTTGCTTAATTTTCTGCAAGCCTACAGGAGGTTTGCAAGGTTTCCTGTCGGGTTTGCTGCCTACAGTCCGAAGGTAAGCTGGTGCAGACTTTCTGCAGACCGAGAGGATGTCTGGAAGTTCGCCTGCTGCTGCCTGCGTGGTGTACGTGCCAACCAAGGGTACCCCAAATTTGGCATGGTGACTTTGCTAAATCAAGCGCTGCCCAAGCAACAGGGGCAGGAAAATCTCACCCAGGAACCGCGTCAAACGGTGACCGGTCAAGCCAAGACGACCTGCATGCTGATTGATCGAACTACGAGCCGACAGGGACTATAAACTAGTGCCGTGCCAGACCACAATTGGGACCCTCACCACTGTCACTTGAGAACTACGGATCAACGGGACAACGTTGAACTCCGAAGGACCGACGAGACGCCATCGGGCCTGTGGTGGTGACTATACTCTTGCTGTGCTCCGTAATACTGCTTCTCTCTTTTCTGCCTTTTCTCTACTTCCTCCTTTACTCTATCACTTGTCTCAGTGACTGATGCTGGGGAATAATAATAAATCTGCAGTGAGCAGCATCTGACCTCATTTGTGTTTTAATCTCATGCTCGGAATCAGTACGAACCCTTCCCGGACCCAACGTAGTTGGACCGGGACGTAACAGCTATTTGAAGAAGCCAGCCTTATTCCTTCATATGTAAGTTCTTTCTTTGGAGAAACTATAGACACGTTGTTTCATATTTGCCATACAATTTTACTATCATGTGCTATATTACTGCATAATTAACTCTGAGTTGCAGTTTTGGACATGTTCATGATGTGCTAAATTTAGAATGATCTATATTTAGGAAGTGGGATGGTTTTTTTGCTTAAACTTTTTGGCATATTTCTGTCTGTCGAAAGGCAGGGCTTGCAGCAGGATTGGGCTTTGAAACAGGTTTGTGCAGAACTCAGCCTTTGCTGAACGGAAGTTTCATTCTTAGCACCATGAAATGGCAACAGGTCCGTGAGTACTGAAGGGGTACAGCATGTATTTTTTTAAGCAATGGAGAGCATTTGTAGTGGACCAAATTTAAACATTTTACTGCCACTGATTATACTGCCAGGGAAGGTACTATTACTACCTTAATTAAGATCCATTCTTAGTCTGCTCCTCAAATGCTTTTTAGACTCAAACTAGAAATAAAAAGTGATTTTAAGCACTGTTAAATGACTTATGCATTCTGTTGAGTCACATCCTGCCCCTTTCTTAAGGGAAATGAACATGAGAGACATTAGATTTTATGCCAGCAATTGTATGTTTAATGTGAACCATTTGGCCCTAACAGACCTAATTTTCTTGCTCATGCTGATTTTGCAAATTGGTAACCCCACTTATTTTAATGGCACTGGTGGTATTTCATCTTGGAGAGCAAAGCTGTGTTCATAGAGGGTAAAATGCAATCTTCCAAATGCAGTAACAACGTGTTTGGGAAAAAACAAGAGCTTTTCATTGTCTGCTCTAGACAAAGATATCCATAATTACTGCACTAAGGTCTCTGTGGTAGTTGGGCAAGATATTATGAATTCATTAATGCCCGAATAGAGAAGGTTGATTTCAAAAGACAGCTCAAAGCAAATAATTAGAGTGTCATTTTGTTTTATTGGCATTCGTAATCAGTCACAACAGTTACTGTGACGTTCTGTAGGAGTTTGAGACAGAAATAAAATTAAAATATATATTTTTTTTGTCTGTGCTTATTATTCTGCAGAGATTTTTTTTTTTAATGAGACAGAGCTAACAATTTTTCTGTCATTAACCAGACCAAAATGTTGCTTTGCAAGATGACTTTTAGTTAAACTCCTCAATAGTTTCATGGCTGGCTTGAGATTTCAATTGACTTTTTATTACATAGAGTACAACGTTATTAATAGCCAAGAAAATAATGAGAGAACACAGTAACACAAATGTCTTGTTCAAATGGAGAATTAAAAATAGGAAATGTTAATGCTGCAGTAATCTGTAAAGTGAGATTTTTATGGTAGACCCATCCTGATAAGAGTAGACTTCCAAAGAAAAAAGATGGCAGTAAGTGCTGTTTTAGGGAATTTGATGAGGAGTGCCTTTTCTTGAAGGTGGAGGGATGCTCCCTTGTTTTAGAAAAATTGCTAATCGCTCAAAAGAATCTGCTCCAGGAGGAGTGCAGGAGAAACATTCAGCAGAGTGCCCAGCGTATGGCAGCTGACAAGGCAGGAGGTGACATTGCTCTGCTTCCCATCTTGCTGCAGGAGAATGCTCTTCAGCTCCTCCAGAGAAAGGGTCCGTGCCTGGATGTTTGTTCCAAACCTTTCCTTCTAGTCATAGTGTAATATTCCCCTTAGCCTTCAGGTTTCAATCGCTTGAATGAATTTTATATCTATTTCTACAATTATTTTATCAACAGTGTTGAGACTTCGGACACAGTTTAGAGTTTATACCAGTGATGCAAAGAAATCCTTATTAACAAAGTATGGACTGTGATAAAGGCAGAAGGAAGCAACACCTAATGGTATCTTGTTCTAGAGGACAAAATGTGGGCTCCCTGTTGAAATGTGAAATTAGTGCATTCTTCTTCCAGCAGGCTATTTTTTGTTGTCACACTGATGAAATTTTGTTATAAACAATGTTGAAAAGAGTAAAGTGAGGAGAAATAAGTTGATACGTGAAATATCTATGAACATCTCATAGTAATTACAGAAAAGCCTGAAGCAAGTGTTAGGCTTCTAGAGCAGCCTCAGAAAAGGAACTTAAAGGCAAATAAAAAGACTGGAATGCAGAATAATTTGTTTCCTAATTAAAAATATTTAGTCTCACATTACAAATAAGGTTAGAACAGGTGCATAAATGCAATAATAGCTTATGATAGCTTTAGATTTAATTTGCTTTTTAAAGATGTGTATGAGATTTGCATTTTG
Organism: Stercorarius parasiticus; assembly: GCA_013396915.1. Lineage (NCBI taxonomy): Eukaryota > Metazoa > Chordata > Aves > Charadriiformes > Stercorariidae > Stercorarius > Stercorarius parasiticus. Next base: position 1,127,587 of record VWZL01004919.1, read on the forward strand.
CCCATGTTTGCTTAGCAAAGGTATTTTATTAATTAGGCTGTGAAATATGACTGCCAAACGCAGTTTAAAATTTTGCATGTACTTTTAAAGTCAAGTAGCAATTTATTCTTTTTTGATTATATTAAGTTGTAAACCAGATTTATAAATCTTAGAAATTGACATTTCTAAGATGGAAAGCAGATTTCAAAAAGCACCAATTGCATTGATTCTTGAAAACATATTAAAAAGATAGGGCAAAATAAATGAGCTTTGCCTTCCCAGGAAACTGGAAAAAAAGGGCTATTTTTCAGAAAGCTCTGTGCCTTTATAATTGGGGCCACTTTCAAATATTCAAAACAGTTCTCCATCCCTCATTTGTTTCTTCTTCAATTCCTTCACTTGGACGTAGTTGTGGAGAAGCATAACCACTCTGAAATACCAGACTACTTTGGTAGGAACATAAATGATGACAGATGCAAGTATTCTGGGGAATGAAAACTGCTAATCCATGTCATTGTAAAAACATATGGAACTCAAGAATGGATTTTTTTTTTGTACACTGAAATGAATATGTCTAGTTGTTCATTTGTGATTGTCTTTGAGTTTAAGATTAAGAACTCAGGGCAGTCAGACTTCCCAGGAAACCGTGGTACCCCAAAAATAGAGCACGTAAATCTGAACCATTAAGTTGATTTCATTACGTCTTTCTTAAGTAGGGTTGCAATTAGAAAAAATGTTTCCTGAGGTGGAAAGAAAAATCTGTATGACCCAGATGAACTAGTTGGGTCGAATTTTCTGAAGTGCAAAGAAAGAAACGTCATTATGTGATTTATAGCTCTTCAACAATTTTTGATTCTGCACCAGAGGAAGTATCTTGATTAAAAGGGAAACTTGGGCATATAAAGTGGTTGTGCTGGTTACCATTCCCCAGTTGCTATGTAGAACTACTGTTTTGTTAAAAAACAAATATTGAGATGTTGCTGAATTACTGTGAATTTCCATATGACTTGCCTCAGATTCTGCAGTTGGCACAAGGTAGTGTTTCTAGCTGCTTTTCTTTTTCCTCTTAGCTTCAAAACCTCATTTGGTGTTACTTCAAGACCGGACTAAATGGAGGATGTTTATTATTAGACTATGAGTGTATAGTGGAATTTTCAAAATACTTTTTTTGGATTTTATTTTGTTAAATGAGTTAAAAGGCACATTTGTAAAATTATTTGAAAATTAAATAAGGGGAAAGCCAGTTTCATTTCCTCCATTCATATTTGCTTTGCAGAACTTGGAGAGATAAGAAAGGAACAAACTCGAAGAGTGGAAGGTTTAACACCTAAATAGGTCTGTTGCTTTGCAGATCTGTTTTTACACAGTTGCCTTTACAGTGTGAATGGTATTTGAAGCTTTCAGGCTTTTTAAATTAATTTTTTTTTTTACTCCCTTACTGGTGTCTGAGTAGATAACCTTCCTCTTCTTCCTTTTGCAGAGCAGACATACGACAGTGGTAATTTGGACATTGGAAAAATTTTTAAGTAGTAAGAGAGAAATATAGTTCAAGCTGACATTAGATTAGTTATTTATAGTAAAAAAAACCCAACAAAAAGAAAACCCTACCAAAAATCCACCCTTCCAAACAGCCTGTTTCATGTAGAAAGCTCGATGGTTAAATTCATCATTCTTGTGTTTTCCTTGGATGCTTTTTTCGTGTCTTCAAACACAACTAATAGCTTTGGGAAACATCATAAGATGCTTTGTGGCCAGCTGTTGAGTTTTTCATCCTCAGACCCTCCCAGCTCCTTTGCAGTCTGTTTTCATTTGTTTAGTTGCTGTTTGGTGGCAGCCCCACATACCTACTCTGTTAATTTCAAACCCTTGCATCTGGATTATAAATGTTTGCTAAAAACATTACTAATGTTTATGTGCCCTCAAGTTGGACGCAATTAAAATTTATTTTATCATACGTATTTCTTATTTTGTCTGTAAGGATCAGGATGTCTTCAAACTATTCTACCATATAACTGCTAATTTATGCTGCTGTTGTTCAAGGATTCTGGACTTCTTGCCAGCATGTGAGTCCCTGGTAGGCTATCAGTGATTCAGATAGCTTCATGAACTTCAGAAACATGGACAAAGATTTAAATTCAGTGTCTTTGCGTTTTTTGGAAAATGAAAGTTCAGAAGTCTGGGGGGTTGGGGTATTTTTTGGTGGAACATCTGGAAATTCTAATTTTTACTCTGCCTGAGTAGAAGGAATTCAACTTTCTGTCTGACTAGAAATTTACAGCAGTGCAGGATATTTTCTCTTTGATTTATTGTTCCAGCCTGTGGTGGAACAATATGCTTTTTAAAACCAGTTTGTGCCTGAGCTTCAAATGTTAACTACTAGGCCAAACAGACATCTCCACGTTGAAAGAAGCACTTAAAGTTAGATGCTTCTTAAAAATCAACAAGATAAGATTGATCAGTTCAATTTATGGCTTGGAAGCAACTGAATTCATGAAGAAGGGTGAAAATTAACTGGAAAACCCTTCTGTCTGCAGAGTGTCGGTATGAGAGGTGTGGCTCAGAAATTCAGAGTTAGCAGAGAACAAGGAGCCCCGGCGTATTATATTTTAGACAGATATCAACACTTGATTATCATTCTTCTTGGGGAATCGTACTCCATATAAATGATTTTAAAATTTTAAAAAGGATCACTCCTCAAAAGATCTACTCAATGATTTTTAAAATATGCCATCATTTTTTTCTCACTACTGTGCAAACTAAGACATAAAGTTAGTGACTTGCCAAAGTGTAGTGAACCCACAGGACAACCCAAAAAAAATCCTGGTGTTCTGATACTGAATAGTGCTCTGTTCCTTGTACTGTGATTACATAGAGATGCTTGCACTGGAATTGTACCAATAATTGAACTAACAGAAGTTTGGATTTTTATCTCAATTTATTTAGTTCCCATTTATTACTACATTTAATGATTTTAAATGACATTTAAATGTTTATGGCTAGTTCCTGGGAAAAAGCTGCAGGAACTACAAATACTGGTTTTCACCTTTTGAACTCCGTCCTTCTTGGTGTCCCAATGTGATTTGTGAGATACTCATCTTTAATTAAAATAGTATGGCCATTCCGAAGTCTGTGAGAACAGTCATAAAAACCGTACCACAGTCTCTTTCCCTCCCCCAGCTTTGCTGAAGTAAAATGCCGACTATGCAGACGTTTTAGTATGCACGGCTGAAGGTTAAAGAATTTTAAAATACTTCACAAGGAGCAAGGAAGATGAGTCATTCCTGATTCATTTAATTATCTGGTTCTCCTTAGTCTTGTGGTGTTCCACATCTCACTAGCTGTATGACCAAATTTTTGGCAACCCATCTACCAGTAAGTGTAATAGGGAGTTTCTTCTTTCCCTGAAGTGAAAATACAGCTGTCGCTCCTGAGGATGAGAGCAGGCAGGTTTGCATTGGCCCCAAACCATGTCTTAAGTGACGTGGTTTAAGTCCCACAAATTCTTGTCAACTGCTCCACTACAGTCAGAGGATCAACCCGCTGTCTGCTGTGGAAGCAGAATATTCGATCATTGAGAGTCTCCGGTTAGGTGGCACATGGCTCTTTCCTTTTATTATGCGTGGCTGCAAATGTGAAAAGGCATCTCTTCTACAAACATAGGTGGGAAGGAATTCCATCAGACGATCTAATTTCTCCAACCTGTGTACCCCAAGTTTTCCTTGGAAGCGTCGTTTCATGACTTATTCAGTCAGTGATGGGTATAAATCATATTCATTTTAACATCAGAACCTTCAGAGCTGTAGAAAAGCCCAACTGGCTTTCCAGGTTAAAAATAAGGCAGATTGAAGTGATAGCCTGTTTAAGAACAATTAATAGTAGTATTGGGGAACAAAAGGATGATCTATCGAAAAATGTTTGTAAAATAAAACAAATAATATAAAAGTAAATATAAGTAATAGGTATTAAAAATCCATTACATATTTTTCAAGATAGAGAAATTATGTCTATTTTTACAGAATGATTTCACAACCATACAGAAGGACACAAATCCAATGAAATGACAGTGTAGAAAAGAGCATTGCACAGTTCTACCTTTTGTATTTACATGATGGACAGATAAATTTCTCTCCCTGGAAATGCCTTTAATATAATTGCTTTAATATAATTGTACGTGCTATTCAGGTGACACATCTAGCAAATATACAAACATAAAAAGAAAGTGTCCACAGGGAAATCCTGCACCTAAGTCGGGCATGCTGATGGAAGAGCAGCCCACGCTACGTCCTCGTATATCATGGTGGCAGGGCAGAATCGTTCATCACCATTTTTAAAGAGCAAGGATACAATTAAATTGCATTTCCCCTCCCACATTAGGATACCAAGTATAGTGAGGTAAAACTGAAGGCTGCCTGAAAGAGATTTGCCTACTATCAATTAGACTTGCAGTGACTGAAAACCATTAAAATAGCAGGAAGCTACATGTGGAAAGACTTCCAAAGTAAAAAGAAAGTTGCTTGTTTTATACAGTTCCTCAACCTGTGCGGGTTCCCTGCTCACCAGAGAGCATCCACAGAAGCTCGGCAATGCAGGAAATGCTGCATAAATCATTACTGCAAGGTCAGTAAATTCATTACTGGAAATTAAAAGTTACTTGTGATGAGAGAGAAGTAGTAAAAACTATCAAATAGGGGCTGTAGAATTCAAATAAAATTTGAACAAGCAGACAAATTTTCTACCGCGATCTCCATGTTTCTACTTTGCATTAATGAAGGCTAATTTTACATTTGCCTGTTTGGTCTTTTCCGGAAATGAGAAGTATCACCATTAACGTGGGAACTAGTTTTTGGTTTTTTTCATGGAAGTTTTTACTCTCTGTATTTGTACGGAGTGATACTTCAGGTGAACCTATAAAATTTCATATATGAAACTTGACTGCTCTCCTCCTACTTTGCCAGCAGCTTACATGCTCCTGGCACTGTAGCTGCTCTCCGATTCTTAACCCCATTTGCTAGATGGATCTGGCAGGTGGGCTTTTGGAGCGGGAGATAGTCATTTCACCATCAGGTGTTCCCAGATGGTTTGATGAAGTGCATGACGCCCAAGAAGTTTATTCAAGGAGTCTCATTTAATTCAAGACTCGTGATAAGTGCCCTTATAAGCTCCCAGTTACCTGCTCATATTGTTATGTAAAGCTCACTTCATTTTTGTGTCACAGAGCTGGCAGGACTTGGACACAGTCTTGGGTAATAGCTTTACCACTCCACAGCTAAAACACTGCCTCATAGAAGGAACTAAACAATTTACTTTCTGCTTCAGCCTTCTTCTGGAGGCTGTAATTTCAGGGTGTCCTACACAATGGCAATTAATAGCATTTTCCCCCTGTGGACTGATGGGCTCTAAGAGATCAACGGCCTGGTCATTCCTTCCTGCTCTAGGAGTAGGGATATTATATGGTCACATGGAGGTTTTTAGGCACACAAATGAATTTCATATTTTTCCTTGTCTCTTCTCTTTGTTCTCATTTCGCACCTTTCTGCTTATTCTTTTACTTACATCTGACTCAGGATGTCTGCCTTAGTGCCCTTCTGATTGCCAGGGAATGGTGTTAGGATGCTGAATTTCCTGGCTCCAAGTCCTCTTCTTCCATCACTAGCTCAAATTAAAGTGAATTGCTTCTATATTATAAAAGTAATTAAAATAAGATCCCTGATTGGTATTGAGGATAGGTGTACTTTTGTATAGAGGATGGTATGTGGGCTTTTTTTCTTTTTCAAGACATATAACCAATAGTGCTAGTCATCCAAAAGTGTTGTTTTTACACGTTTTGAGCTTGCACATTCTGGAATGATAGTGTACCTAATGTAATGAATAGTCTTGGCTCTGGTGTTGCCTACTGCTGGCCCATTCTTTTAAGCTTTCCCTGTTTGTGGGATTTTTTGGTGTAATGGTTTGACTTAATGTCTAGACTATCAGCTGCATTTATCGTGCAAATTAAGTATTTGAAGTTTTCCACACAGGCAAGCTGATGAAACTGTTATCTCATTTGTTAACGTTGGCAAGCTTCAGTCAAGGTATTGCTGATATTCCATCTGGATTGTTGTGATCTCTCATGCCATCCCATAATGTGGATTTTTCCACTGGTTTCTAACATGTCATCTGCGGCTTTTTACATGCAGTTCCTAGTTATTGCTTCCTTTTGCTTCAGTTTTACTGTTAATCAGTTAATTTCAGATTTTTGGATGTTATCTGATGCTAGAAGCTGTCTCCACATGGTACTTAAAATAATTTTAAAAGGTTGGGGATTGTTACGGACATCACTGGCAATAACCTGAGAATCTCTTGACTCCATCTAAGTCAAACGTTATTGTGGCTATTGATAAGTGGATTGTAAATCTGTTGATTTCTGGAAAAGCTCTTCATTCCAAAGAACTAATTGAGGTTATAGTAATAGCTAACTTAATTTATGTGGTAATGGGGGTGATAATTAAGAACCTGATACAAAGAGGAGACTGAAAGTAAGCTGTCACTGAGCCTCAAGTATAGATTATGGGCTCAATTAGGCTTCTTGTGATACTGCACTATATTAACAAAACTGAATCAGGATCAAGGGAAGAGACAAACATGTCTCTGCTAGTGTGTGTCTGAGTTTCTCTACTGCAAAGTAGGTAGCTGACTAGTCCACATAGATTGATAACAACACAGTACTATTCTTGGAATTTTCAGACATGGATGGATTCAAGGTCATGAAATTGCTGGGACAAAGCTTTTGTGTGGAAATTGTCCCATAAATGAGTAAAGTGACTAGTTCTGGGCACCATATAAATGTAAGGAATGAAATGTGATTTAAATCAGTACATTTGTTCAGTGGTTTTCTCTACTGATGCAATACTTTCCTTCCAGGAGAGCAGTATTGAGAAAGGGGATGCAAGACAGGCATTTCAGAGTTGTGTTCCCCCTGCCCCCTTCCCTTTTTGCAATGCAAAAAAAAAAAAAAAAAAATATTACTTGTAGACTTGTAGCAGAGTTTGAAGTTCGCTGTGCACTCACCACTGACCATACTCTCTGTAGCGAAGCATGGCCCTGTCTGCTCACACTCTCGCTTTTCTCTGGAAATTGTGATCAAAGTCACTTTGGAGATTTCTCTTTGGAGAGAGAAAATTCAGGAAGAAACTAAGGAGAGGAGGCGGTAAGAGTAGATTGAAACAATACAGTATAGAAAGAAAAAGCATATAGATTGGAAATCCTGGTTAGGAGGCTAAATGTTTGTATGCTCTTTTTGTGAGTATATGCTGTAACATTAGGTGAAACCATTGGCGTAACAAAGCCATTGCTGTTGATTTCAGTTTTGGTCAGGATTTTCCGTCTTCAGTATCTTCTTTCCTGGTTTAAAACAACACCTTAGAATAGATTCTGCTATGTTTTGGTCCCTTTACCCTGCCTGTGTCCTAACAAGCTTGTTTAACTCCTGTTTCAGAGTGTGGGTATGTGGTAAACTGGTATATGAAAACCAGTTCACTGCATGGGGTTGGGACTTTTAGGAAGGACAACATAATCAAGGAAAAAGTATTGAGCTTGGAAAATTGGACTTTTTAGTATGCATCAGCTCAGCAGCCATGCACAGAAATCCTTGCCCATTCCAGGTTGTTCTACTGATTTATGTATGTGTGTATGTGTGTTAGGAGAAGCTGAAATACTTTTATGCTAGACCCAAGATACAGGTACCAAAGCATGAAAATTAGGGATTAAAGTAATTAAGGAATGAATACCATTGCATGGAATAAATACCATTGCACGGTATTATAAAGCAAGCCACAGTATTGGCACAGGTATGCAAATATTTTCAAAAGTAATTTGGGTAGGTAAAAACGTACTGTACCCCAAACGCAGTATTCTTTTACCCCCAAAACCTGCTCAACACTCCTGAACTTGGAGGGAAATAGGACCTCTTTTAAAACATGTATTTAAAAGAGCATGACCAAGCACAAGGAGTGTCCACATAAATTGCGTTTTCTTTCAACTTTGGCAGTTGTACATAATCTTGTACTTAAGCAACATAATCTTTATGCCAGGTCACTTTGGTTGACTTTGATTGCTTGAAATACCCATGGAAACCTCTCAGTTCAGCAACAGGCACTGTGTCACAGCCTTTGAGGTGACATGATGCATCTCAGAGTGGCATGTTCATCTGGAGGCAGTTGAAGAATTTTAAAAATGAGATTACTTTTACTTTTTAAAGGAAAACGGTCAAGGCAACAGGTTTGCAATTACTTCGGCTGCTTTCAAAAATATTATTTTTATATTATCTTTTGCACATCTTCCAAAGATGAGAAAGCTTTGAAGTTTCATTTTTAGCCGTTATTAATACCTTGCGTTTTAAATCATGTTGCTTTACTCTGGGACTATCTCTTCACTGGATGGTAATAAAAACCAATTGCAAAAATGGAAAGCAGGCTGTAGTTTTCTGTTTCTCCTGTTTGCTTTTTCTCTGATTTTTGCTCTGTTTCTCACTTTTTATTTTCACATAGCTACCAGGTTAATTAAAAATTAGGATTCTTTTTCTGGTCAAGTAGTAGCCCATGTGTTAAGTTTGAGAAATATATTGGTCATCCTTTCACAGGGCCTGTGTCGTTATTTCTGCAAATGACAAAAAGTACCATTATTTCCTCAGAGCTTTCTTGAAGTCAAGAATACCTAGCCAGTGAGTCATAACCTCTTCACATTTCGCCTTTTAATAATTTTCCAGTTGCAATGGTTGTCTGTGTTGTTTTTTCTAAACCCCATAAATGCCCCAGAAAGGTAAAAGAAAAAATTCTAATTAAGTGAAAACAGACTGAAGTGTGACTCATCCTACTTGTCAGGGATTGGTTTGCTGATGTAATTTCACTTTCTATAGCCAAAACCTGGGAATAGTTATAACTAGTCTAGGGTGGTATTATGTTTCTGTTCAACTAAATCAAATCTCAATACTCTTAAGAAAAAAAAAAAAAGTTTTCATAGGAATTACTTTCTTTCAGTCCTCCTGTTATTAAGTAAATTTGAGCATTCCCCAAATCAGTCCTGCACTCCTGCATGTCACATGAACCTCATATTAGAACTCACAAATCCAGTGGGGAATTTGTGAATAAACCAGCAGCGTTTATGCTCCATCAAGAGGGATTCCTGGTAGATGACTGTGCAGCTGTAGTAACCTTATTGTTCAGGGCAAAGTGAGATTCTGCTTAGCATAATGCTCGATTTCCAACCTCCCACTGTATTTTCTGGGGAACTTGGTTAACAGACAGAAAAAAAATATTTTTAATGCTGCATTGCTTAAGAAATACACAGGAAGTTAATTTTTGAAAAGTTATAGTTTCTTGGGTTCCAAAATGCCTTAGCTCACAATCTCTTTGCTTGCTTTATTATTTTATAAGCCTTGCTGGGAAAACAGACTTTTAAGTTCTTATGGGAAAAGGGGAGGAGGAGGAGAAGGGAGGAGCAAATAGATTAACATCTGAGAGACAATTACGAAGCTGTGAAATAAAAACAGCTTTTGGGACACCACTGTGAAGTGAGTCATGCATTTGGTGTTAGGGACTCATCGAAGCAGGACTATGTAGAGGAGACCGCAGGCTGCTGTGGGATGGCCTGAAGGCGAAGGGAGAAGGCATGGCTGTCTGATGAAAAGGAGAAACCTGAGGAATGCCTGTTGCTTGAAGATGATGGGATGCTAAAGCAGGGTGATTTATGTCATGTTTCTCACCTCTTCTGACCCAGCCAGAATTGTCTTCCTTGGAATTTGCAGACCTTTGAATGTCCTAAGCTGGGTGCTTGCACTCAGCCTGCACAGGGCGGCTGTTTTTGTAGCAGTAAGCCTTGGCTCTGTGATGGTCCCATTCGCAAGGCAGAAACATGCCTCCATTTTCTCTTTTCCTTAGCCTTTCTCCTGCACACCTCCAAGGTGGAATCTTACTTATGCGTGTTCACTTATAGATGCCTTGCGCTCAGATCCGGTACCCTCTTAGCCAGGACATTAACCTGTGTGCTCCTATTTCCCTGGTCTTTTGCCATGCATCCCCATCTGGCATGGAATGCAAGTTGAAATAAAAAACCCAGCTTAGGAATCGCCCCTGGCGAAGTCGGGAAGTTGTATTTCTCTGCCACAGCCTCCTTCAGCAGCTGCAGTACTCCTTGGTGCCTGACTAGCCAGAAATCAGGACGCATTTCTGCCTCTCTTTTTAGCTGCCACCATTGCTGCAAGCCAGAACGCTGCTACAGCTGGAAAGGGGCGGATGGAGAGTGGAGGGTGAAAGGGAGGTACACAGTAGAAACCAAGGTATGCGTATGGCAAACACAGACTGCACTTCCTTTGTGGATACACACCATCTCTTTGCTTGCATCTCATATGTTGTTAAACAAAATGTCTTGAGATTCAGTGTATACATTTGCAGAAACAACAAATTAGCACAAAGTTCTGAAATAGAATTTTCTGTTCAAGCGATGACTTTCAAAATATTATTACATGATACAAAATTGCTCACTAGAGAAAAGACAAATATTAATTGCTATTCATTGGTTACTAAGCTGTCCATATACTCTCATAACCCCACAGATTCTGTCAGCTGCATAATCATAAAATGGAACACATCTCTCATTTACAGAAATAATTCTCTTTGTCAGCATGTTTCACTTTGATGGAAAATTTAGGCATTACTTAATGTGACCTGGGGTTATATTAAGTAACTTTAGCATATTGTTAATAAATGGTATAAAAAAGCAATACCACACATTCAGCACCTATTTCCTTTACAAAATAATGATATAGCTCACTTTTGGCAAATGTTCAAATACTGCGAGATGGGGCAGGTGGTAAAGGCATGCGAACAGGAATATTATGGCTGAATAAGTAATGTATGATGTGCAGTCGGGCAGGGCAGTAGAGCAGGGTGGACCATCAGGAGATGGACTATTGATTCCTTGGTAGTTCACTTGTCAGCCTTGCAGGAGCGATGTCCTCCTGTGTCTGAGATCAGCCTGTGACCAATTCCCAGGGCTGCACAGAAGAACTAGTCATGGTTCCCCTCGTTCTCTGCTTGGCTTTGTCCTAGCCCTGACCTGCCATGAAAGACCTAGCAGCTTTCATAGCAATTTGAAGACATGCATTTGAAACCCTAGCAAGAGGTAAAAATAAATCCTAAGGAACGTCTTCCAAGCAACGGATCTACTGTGTCCAACCCCGTATGTGGCTGCATGAGCCCTTCCTGGATTTCATCCCTAGGTGCAGACAGGAGAGCAGCTATGCTCATGCCCAGATCCCCTCTCTCTGAACCAAGTGGGAAAGCTCAGAGAGCACGAGGCTGAGCCGCTCAGAAACACCCTCCTTCAAATCACATGTTAAACGACCAGCCCGAGTCCCTCGCTGTCCCCCGGCAGTGTGTAGACAACTGGGGGAGCTGCGACACCGTGAGCCACAGCTGTTTGCAGCTCCATGTCTCATACCCAGAGCTAAGCCTCAAGCTAATGTATGAGCCCAAAGCCAAAAAAGTTGGTTAGTCTACTGAAACATACTAAATTTTTTGCCATTTTAAAATGTAATCCGGCCTACAGTCATAAAAAGCCATGAAAATAAGCAGTCATTCAAGAAGAGCTGCAGCTGTAGGAGAGGGTGTTTTGCCCTCAACAAATGTGTGCAATGTCTATTAGGTTTAATGAGACTTACACAGGTGCATTGATGACTGTGGGATTTCAAAATATTTTATGTTTCTTGTTTGAACACTAGTGACTGAATTTTCCAAGCCTGGCACACAGCTGGTTTTCTTACAAAAATGTCTGTCTCCAGTTCACTATTTAAACCTGTCCTACACATAATTATAATGCCAACCCATTTCACAGTTCTGCATTCATCACCTTAAATGTGAAAAAGTAATATTTACGTGAATCCTTTGCTAGCTCTTACTTTAAAAGTACATTTGCTTTTAAAGAGATACTGCAACAGTACTGCAAGGGTACGAAAAGGTATTCACTGGGAACTTTGAGCTAGATTGCTAGATGACAAATTACTGAAGTGCCTTAGGCATAAATTTTCCTTTCAGAGATGGAGGAAATATGTTAATTTTGAAAATTCCAGGACCAACAGAGTTAACTGCAGAAGGACTAAGTTTCATAGGCCTAGTGTAGAACATGAATGTTTGCTAAAGAAGCAAAAGAAGATTAAACTGTAGTTATGTCTGTCCTCAATAATATGGATAAATTTACTTTCAAATAACAATAGGAAAAACATTGAGACCTCACTTGTCGAGATGAATATTGGGCACCTGTATGTTTAGGGAGGAATATTGTAGACAAGCCACGCTTCTCTTGGAAGGATTAAAGACTTTCAGTAGCCCCTGCATAAATGTGAGTGAACAAAAGACAGAACTATTTTTAGAATATCCTTCTTACAGACCGTGGAGAATGATTTCCATGAAGGCTGGTAAGTATCAGAGACTTAAGTTTCAGAAAGGGCACTTAAGGCCTGACTCTGACTGTGAAAATGTGGCACTAAATAAAGCTTGGAAATAAACAATTGCAAACAATCTTTAGATGGATTGAGGGATTTTACTGAAACATCCACTCTTGTAGAAACTAATGGTCCTTTGGGTACAACACATGATATCTACAGTTTCAAAAGCATCACAACAAGCACTGAAGGAGTATGCTAATGAAAATGTTGAAAATGATCCAACTTCATGAAAATAAAGTAGTCATTCTAAATTATGTATCTGTTCTTTTCTTTTCTTTCCTATGTAGTATAACTTGGGGTAGCGTCTTTTTTTTTTTTTGTTTATTTTTGAGTTCGGATGCTGTCGACCCTGTAAGAAGTGCAGGATTCAGCTGTATTCCTGTTTATACAGACTTGTTCTCTGCCAAAGAAAATATTCATCTTTGTGCCACCCTAAGTAAGTACTTTCTCTAGTCTATGTGTATAAGTTCAGCTTGATCTTCGGATGGTCTGTTGTAGCCTAAATGTAAGATGGTGGGCTTTTAAAATTCTTTGTTTTAGGTTTAGCAGCAAACATTTAAATAGCCATTACAAGACTATCATAACAGCAGTGTATTGTGGTTTCATAGCCTCAGTCTGTGGTTATGGAGAACGTAATCCATCTGCCTTATTTTTTGTCCACAGATTCTGTATTTCTTTGTTGACACACAGGTTGTTTGCCTTCGACCATGGTGGAAGTCATTTTCAAAGACACGCTTTAGCAGGTCAGTGGGCTGAGTTTCTTCTAGGACTGATACTGAAGCTTCAGTGCAACAAGCCCTCTGGGATCAGTACGACCCACCCTCATTGCAAACAGCTTTACTACACAGTTTGAGAGGGGATTTTTCAAGAGTCTAAAAATTCTTTTACAAGGATATAAATAGTGTTCTTAAAAGTCTGTGGCACTGAGGAGAGATTAGGAGTAACTTTTTTCCCCTCCCCTCTCCTTGTCTATATTTTCTGTATGTTAGAGTACTCTTAGAAGATTATTCAGAATAGCCTGTGTACAAGCCTGAATCTAAGATTTCGAGAAGGCTAAAAAAAGAAGAAGAGAAGAAATATTAAGTAAACTAAGCAAGGCCTGGAGAACTTTTCAGCCCTAGGAATATTTCACTAAATGCTGATGACTTTTAAAGACTTTGCTACATCCTTGCGTCAACATCTGCATGGAGCCCTACTGACTTCAGTGGGGCTTGCGACAGTTTTGACGACTATTCCTAAGAGAGTGTTATAAAATAAGGCTGGGATCGATGTCTAGTTCATGACAGGACTTCACTGCTGACATGTAAGTGTTTGCTTTCTCTTCAGAGGGACATTGTCACAGGCTTCTTGAATGCAAATAAATGAGGTCAAGATTTTATATTAAAAGCTTTCCTTTATTCTCAGTAGAATAGGACTAGGATTTCACGCCAATCTCTTATTCTTCGCTATAATTCTAAAAATTGTTGCAAGAAGCAGATACAACAATCTGGAAAACTCTTCCACCTTCACTAAAAGTGCATATGAATTGCCACAATTTTTATTGCAAGTTTTATAAGTGTATATGAAATAATAATAATAGGTATTTAAAAGTTGTATTCCAGTTGCAAAATATAAGTTTTTATTAGCACTAAGCAAAAGTATCTGTTCCATCCTCCTTGAAAGTATCATTCATGCAATTTAAACTTTGCTCTTCGTGGGAGAATTACTGCAGTGTTGAATGCGGAAGTATACGAAGAAGTTGAAACAGCATTTTCATCTGTGTTTTCTACACTATAAGTGATGTTTAAATATAAGCATAAAAAGTTAATTACAATCAAATATTTCATTCCTGGTACCCTAAAATCTGTGGAACATCAAGTATTTTCTTAATAAATATGTGATTGTGAATGTATTTAAGAGACAATATCATGTGAAGTCACATTAAACAAGCAAAGCCAAATAATCCTTTTGAAAGTAACCTGAGCGATTGTTAGGAATACCATAATCAAAATGATAACACAATATGAGACATCTCTAATCAACAAGCATGATTACAAGAAATGCAAATAGCAATTAAGTCATACCTACACTTCGTTTTTGTGGATATGTTATGCTTGGATTAGGTGGATAAAGCTTAGTCCAATAGAGTTTGAATATATGTGACAACTAAAACTACATAGTAGTGGACAGGGAATAAAATGGGCACAGAAAGTGTTAAAAATATGAATTTCTATTGCACACCTGCAGAGCAGCCTGTAGGGCCAGGGCTGTGTCTCTTGCTGAGCTGCGGGAGGCTCAGGTTGATGGAGTCTGCTCACCAGTTTGCTGTGGGACACAGTGCTGAAGGTGGCTGGAGGTTTGATCGGGGGGTCCACATGGAAAACATGTTAGGTGATGGAAATAGGCACGGTGAAAGAGATCTGTGGGTTTTGCCCACATTTTCTCTGGGGCTTTTTTATACGTAGCTAAGTCTGTGTGGGCTTTGCTCTGTCTAGCAGTGTTTAGACTTGATTTGCGTGGTGAACTAATGCGAAAGTAAATGAATGCCCTGGGAGAGCTGAAGGAGAGTATAGAATCATAGAATCATAGAATGTGTTGGGTTGGAAGGGACCTTTAAAGGTCATCTAGTCCAACCCCCCTGCAGTGAGCAGGGACATCTTCAACTAGATCAGGTTGCTCAGAGCCTCATCAAGCCTGGCCTTGAATGTCTCCAGGGATGGGGTCTCCACCACCGCTCTGGGCAACCTGTTGCACTGTTTCACCACTCTCGTTGTAAAGAACTTCTTCCTAATGTCTGATCTAAACCTACCCTGCTCTAGTTTAAAACCATGGCCCCTTGTCCTATCGCTACATGCCCTTGCAAACAGCTCCTCCCCAGCTTTCCTGTAGGCCCCCTTCAGGCACTGGAAGGCCCCTATAAGGTCTCCCTGGAGCCTTCTCTTCTCCAGGCTGAACAACCCCAACTCTCTCAGCCTGTCTTCATAGGAGACGTGCTCCAGCCCTCGGATCATCTTCGTGGCCCTCCTCTGGACCTGTTCCAACAGGTCCATGTCCTTCTTGTGCTGAGGGCTCCAGAGCTGGACGCAGTACTCCAGGTGGGGTCTCACGAGCAGAGTAGAGGGGGAGAATCACCTCTCTGGATCTGCTGCCCATGGTTCTTTTGATGCAGCCCAGGATGCGATATATGACATGATGTGGTGCTTTTAAAGTACTCGAATATAAATCCTTTATACAAACCCTTGGGATGTAACAAGAACTCTGAATCTTTCCCAGATATCAAACAGCTGTTATCTGAGGGGAAAAAGAGAAGCCCGGTCACCCACTGTGGCTATCACTTATCTCTGAATATGTTTTAAACCAACCCATTATTGAATAAAGGGTTACAAGGTGAAGTTGTGTTCATGTGCTGCAGTACCACCGAGTTTAAGTATTTTAGCTGCTGTCAGAAATGATATAACTAACAGAAGATCTAAGGAGAACATTTATAAGTCTTTACCTACCATGGGAATCTTAGGATATAGGCATCTTTGAGAAACAAATAAGTTTTGCTACTGAGGAAATGTAAAACGATCTTTAAGGATTAATAACTATTTTATAAAACATCTGAGGCTCATCTAAGCTATCATTCTTTAAAAAGGGTAAGAGGCTGTTTTCCTGAAATACATCATGAAAGCAATCAGTTGATGCAAAATAAAACATGCCAGTGACTACAGAGGGTAGGTATTCCCCTGAACAATCTATTTCAGCCCATTAACCAGTTGAAAACCCACTTGCTGATGGGCCATAGCTTTGAAAATAAGCCTACCTTATGAAAAGTTCTGAAATAAAGTTTTTAAAAAGGCTCAGTTAACATGTTTTTTTCACAGCAAAAATTAAATGTAAACTTGATGGATTGTTTCTGAGTAAACCATGTTTTCAATTAGCACTTAATCTTTAAAGGCAGTGGGAAACGTGGTCCACACATGTATTCAAATCATAGTGCAATGAAGCTCATAAAAGCTATAAAATATTGGAAGGAAGACAGCATGGAAAGGAAATGGAAAAGTCAAGGAGGCAGAATGAACCCTTCTCCTTAATAAATCTGTTTTGCATTCTGTATTTGAATGTAGCATAAGTAACCAGGCAACTGTACTGACATTTATCTAATGTTGTCCTGGGCTTACAGTTCTAGTAGTGACACCAATACCCACAGTGCAGGAATTATAGCTCTCTTAGACAAAATTTTTCTTGTATTAGCTTTGTGAGAGTGTGATGCATAAATTCAAGTCTTATGCCTTGTCTTACACAAATGCTGATTCCTTTCTCGCTCCTTTTCCTGTATTACTTCCTTCTGCTGTTGTTGCTCTTCCCCTTTCTTGTGTTAATGATCCATAATTTGGTCAATGTTGACACAGTTTTTCCTTGCTGCTCTCAAGAAAGAGAAATGGAATGTCCATGTCAACAAGAAAAATACTAAAAATATGACAAGTGTTCCTTTTTCATGACTTTTTAAAAATGCTTTCAAATTGTGTTTTATTCATTGTCTGGTTTTCCATTTATCAGTTCTTATTGTCTGATAGAAGTGGATCCTATTTTCCAGAAGAGGACTCACTTTTGAGAGCTAATATAGTCAGTATATAAATCACATTTTCCTGCTGGAAGAAAAATAATACTGGAAAGAATCTAAAAAGATCATCTAGACTATCCCCATCCTGTAAAGCAGGATAAAACCCATCTACATTATTCCTGGCAGATGTTTATCTAAGTTTTTCTTTTAGACCTCTCATGGTGGGACAAGTGCAAGCTGCCCACCACTGTTTGTCACTCTGGCCTGTGCAGCTGGTCTGGGGCGTCAGGGGAAGTGCTCCAGATTCTGTGTGTGCAGAGAAGGACCACACTTAATGCAAAAGAAATCAAGATGCACATGTAAGAGAAAGGCTTACAAGTAGCTGAAGTAGCTATGACTTGGCTTGCCAGGGTTGCTGATATACTGATGAGTTATATGTATATTTTCTTTTATTGGTCTGCTTTTGTTCCTCACCTCAAAAAAATGGCACAATTCTACATTCTCATTCTTTTGAGTGCTCAAGAGGGACAGAATGGTATAGTAAAAGATGACCAGGGACACTAAGGTAATAAGAATGTGTGCTTGTGCTGAGGGTTTGAACCATAGTTTATTTTAGTAACAACAGATGGGATGTGACTACTACTGCTGCTGCCACTAGCACTTGTCAGAAGGGTGTTATGCTCAATGCTCCAAGTAGAGATGCCTGTTTATGTATTAACTTTCTCATTTAATCAAACAGTGTGATGAAAAGATCGTTAGAAAGGGGTAGAAACATCCATCCTGAGGGAAAACGTGAATTCAGTAGCCGAACTACTGCTGCTAACTTCAACAGGGCCGATGTTTCACCATGGTCTACTGCTTTGATATGTTATTGAGGATGCCTGCCCCCAAATTATTAAACCTGTTTCTTCTTTCTTGTTCTTACAAAATATTAATTAAAAGATATTAAATAATGTATTTCAAGAAGATTGCCTTACAAAAAGCTGAGCAATTCTGGTAAAATGCTCTGAGCAAGCTAAGTTCCTTTTGTCCTTGGAGCTGGCTGAGGCCTTTCCCAGTTTTAGAGGGTAAATAAGTAAAATCAAATGCTCTTTGACTATCCAGGACAAAACTAGTATGATTAAAAATGGAGATTTTCTGGCAAATGTAGATTTAATGCATGACATTATAGCAAACATTCACTAAACATCTGCTAAGGTTTTTTTACACGGGAAACAATATCCTGTGTAAATGGATCCCTTCAGTCCTACTTTACAGTGTGCGTAAAGTCACAGGCACTTTGTTTCACATGGATGTAGTAATGAATATGGTCGGGGTGGGGAGGGGGGGAATTCTTTACTTCAGCGGCCCTTTCCTCCAGTGTTTCCCTCCTGAGGAGGGAAATTCTCCTTGGACCCATCTCCACTGTTGGCTTGCACAGTGCCTCATCTGCTCAAGATACTCCCTTCTGCAGACCACCCAGGGTGCTTCCCCCATAGCTCCCTGGCAGCCAGCAGGCTGAGGCCCAGAGCAACTGCTGAAAAAGTCTCATGTTTAAGCTAACAGACAAATTCCAGTACCTTTGGTTACCTTAGGATTTATCTTATTTGGCAATTTAGTCTGTAGAGGTTGATCAGTAACTAGCTTTCCTTGGAACATTATATATATATTTTCCTCTAAGATTAATTTTGACATACAATTTGCTGTGAGTGGCCTGGTGATTCTTAAGTCCCTCCTTGAGTGCTGCTGCTGCTTTAGCCATTCTCAATTCAAATCTGTAGGCCAACTCTGTTAATTGGCACATAGTGTGTACAGTTTTTTTCATCATTTTTATTTTACTAGGAAATAAGATGTAACTTGGGAGCAATATGGTATGTAAGACTGCATCCTGAACTTCTCATTCTTGTTATGATTGGTGAGAATTTTGCTACAGACTTAAATGCTGTATTCCCCAGGCCTGTTGCAAATAAATGACTGTCAGTTTTGGATATTCCACAGAACTAACTATAAGGCTGAAAATCAATGCTTTAAAAAACCCACCAAAACAACTGTAATGACAGGGAAAAGAAAACAATTGGCCAGTGATGGATAAAATAAATACGTAAGATTTTAATCATTCTCTTAGTTAACACAATTTAAAGTCTAAATGACAGATACAGTGTTTTGTTTCTTAAACACATGATATGCTACACTAGGACACAATGACAAGCTATCAAAGGGGTCGTTTTGTGCTTGGGGCTACAGTGCCCATATTAAAGCACAGTTCAGTGGTCTGATATCTGTGACAATAAGATGAAATCTTTCTACATATAGTTCTACATAGACACATATTTTTAAATAAAGGGATGCCAGTGAAATGAGTATAAAACAAACAATGTAGTATTCTTTTAAAGCTGTGGACAAAGCTTTGAGGTCATGATTAAGTAACCCTGAGCCTCAACACAGCTTATAACAAACCTATTCCTGAAAGAGATGGGGATTGAAAATGAACTTTCAGCCAAGTTCTGTTTACAGTCCCATTGATTTGACCGATTCCCTGGGTCAGAAAAATGATTGGAGATGTAAATCTGCTTGTTGGATAGGACTTTAACTCTACTTTTGCATGGATCTTCAGTCAATGAAAAAGTACAAAGTGCACTATCTTGAGGTTCCAAGGTAAAGGAATTTAATATTTAAAAAAAAAAAGCTGAGGCCTATCATCAGTTTGGGCCTATTTGAATTACAGATTAGAACTTGGCCTTGCCTTTCAAGTGAGTAGCTTGCTGTGACCCTTTTATGTTTTCATTTAATCAGTTTAAGTTCTTAAGCAGATGAAAACTAGCTTGACAATGAATTTGTAATGAACAATGAAATAATGATGCTGTTTTCCCTGTTCTAGGTAAAGAATAAGTATAATTTATGGAAGGACTTCATGCAAGACTTTCCCTAATCATTCCTGATTTTTTGCTTAGACTAATGTTGAGTTTAATTTAATTGAGGCATTCTGAGGAGAGGCTGCCAGTACTAATAATCTTACTGAGCTTATTGGGTTTGGAATTGCCCATAGCAAAAGCAGACTTACAGTGACTGACATAATCCAAAGTTTAAAAGCAAAGTATCATCCTACTTCCCCAAATTAAAACTAACTGAAACAACATTACAAAGTTTGAATGTAACCAAGAAAGATATATTTCCTCTCTCTTCTCTATAATGACTTAAATTCATTTATTAAACCTTCCTACCCAAAGGAATGTGAAAATTCTCCTGCAAATGGGCAGTAACATTACTGATGCAGCATTGTTTAAATCTCTAGATGATACTAGCTTTTTGGTGGATTTCTCAGCAGGAAGATTAGGATTTTGAGGTGATGCAGTTTGGAATCTAGTCCATTTAAAGATCTGATTTAAAAGTAGTATCATGTTTCTCTGTTTATATTCTTGCCGATTTCTGTAGTTTCCTATTACAGTTTCTTATTTTAAATAACAGAATTTTCTGTCCTTTTACTATGTGAAAGACTTGTGTAAATCAAGAAAACTAATTCCTTGTGGGTCTTAAAAGTGCAAAGTGAACACACTTCAAAGAAACAAACTATTTTTCTCTCATATTATTTTAGTCATGTTCATTTTAATGGTTAATTCTAAGAAATAAAACATTTTATGTGGACTATATTCTTGTGAGTTAAAAATGTGGTATGTCACTGCTGCTTTTTTTTTTTTTTTTAAGCTAAATGCGTGACTGAAGAACTTATGCAAGGTGGAAATTTCAAACAGCACTTACCATGGATTTAACTGCCTACATAAAATTTGACAGCAACTCTCAGATTGACTTAAGCTCACTTTGGTGAAACCGCACCGCTTTTGAAAATCTTGCTCAATTTTGAACAGATACTTTTTCAATTCAAGTACAGCTTCTTATCAATTTCCATGATTCCACTGATTTCCTATTGCTGCCAAAAGACTGGTCCAGCATCTTATTTGTACCAGATAGCTTGGCCATTCATATGAAGGCATTTTTTGTCAGCTTGGTACAAATTAATTTAAAACAGGAGCACTGTCACACTGTATGTAACAGTGTGAAAGGTCATTAAAGTCTATTGAAGAGAGACCCTTGTGGATATTGGAATTTTAATGACTCATATGCATGCATGCTCGGAAGTATCCTAAGCTAATAATTGTTTGTATTTTCTGGCCCAGCTTGGAGATTTTGAAAGGTGTAAGCTTGTGAATTTTGTTTTAATATAGTTCTGAGTCCTCACAATTACCTAATAGTATGCCCTAGCTTCATCTGTCACTCAAAATTCTCTTTGAATTTTGAGTAACTTTGAACTTCACATGTGATTTTTAGGTCAGATAACATACAGTCCCTACTTATTGGTAAAACACAGGAATGGATGACAACAGACTAGATATTAGGGAGTACTTAGTTATATTTTTTCAAAGTACTGTATATTGACACTTCCACAATTGTCCTAGCTTTGGGGACAGCTTTTGTTTCACGAAGACTTTTTAAAGCTTATCGTAAAGGCTCACACACTGCTTTTCTGTGAAGATTTTGGTCTTGTTTTGTTGTTTCCCTTCATTTGATGTAAAGATCCTTCAAACTTGAAAGCGTCTGGTTGCTCCAGTGTGAAGCGTGCACCATTAGAAAGTGATCTTTCAATCATGTCATGACTTTTTCATCTTGGGAGTCAGAAATCAGCCACAAATTGGTAGCTGAGACTGTCCCAATTTCAAAGGATCTCCTGCTAGTAGACAGAGAGTGGTTTTGTGTCCCAGGTTTCCAGATCTATTGCTCTACTGAGCTGGACTAGAGAAAGAGGAGGGTATTCAGTCCTACCACTCCTGCAGTGTCTCTGTCTACTAAATTCAGGTCCATTACATACTGTAAGCTTAATGAATAACAATGAGTAGATTGAAGGTGCATTGGAAGGGAATTGGCTCCAGGAGTCAGGGCCCTGGATTCTTCTCCCAAGGAATTTTCATCTTGTATAAGTTTTCCTTGGCACAGGAGAGAAATGAGCTCCAAAACTCTGTATCTGGCTTTACTTCTACTGAATGTATGACCTTAGGCTAGTTTGCTAAATTCCACATTCCTCTGTTCTTACAGAATCCTAAAAACGATGGAGAAAGTGAAAAATGGTTGGAGAGAAGTTGCTGCATAAATATACAATATTATTCTATGCAATGTTGGTTTCTCCCCTGTTGAGAGGAGGAGGGGGAGGTGACACTGAGCATACTTGGAATTATTTATCTGCCCACTCTTAATTGCTTAGTCTGACTCTGTTTACAGTGGTTCTAACTAAAGATTTTCTCTCACTTGTATCCAATGGGATGCAATCAAATAGCTTAGGCCTAGAAGTGAAATTGTTTAAATGTAAAGTGATATACTTAATGACTAATTACAATGCTTGTAATAAAATTGAAAACTTCTTTGAATGCACATCCATGGTGAAAGGAAGCATTTATAAGGAGGCATAAGGGGATTGATTCTCTAAGCAGTTTACATCCTTTTCTGTTCTGTTGTTCATCTGTTTTGGTTATGTGGCACAATTTGTTGGTGAGACTAAGGCAGAAATATATTTGAAGGGCAACTTTTAGATATTGCTGTCGGAACCTTTTCAAAGGAGAGACCAGGCTTGAAATGGCAGAAGGTACCTTTGAAAATCTCTACGACTCCTCAGAAAAAAGTTTCAATGGAAATGGTAAAAGGGATCCTTCTGATTTTTTTTCTCAATGAGCTATTGGGGAAAGAAAATGTCACCATAATTCAATACTGTTCTTGTTCCGATATTTTTCTCAGAGATATAAGATAATGATGGTAAGGCTCATTCTTGCTGTGAATACACTAGGAATTTACCAACCTGTTGCAGACTTAAGACTTGAGGAAGTAAGCGTGAGAACTTGTTATCTAATTTTGAGCACAGAGTTAGCAACTATAAAGGCAAGTTTTACCAGCATGTGGCCATTTCTATGATTCTGTGGTAGAGTCTGAATTCCCTGTGGTTTCATTGTAGCTTACCCCAGGCTGCAGGGAGGACTTTCAGCTGTGAGTTCTCTGAGCAGTTGTCAGCTTTATTATAAGAAATTTCACATAAATCCCCTCCAGTTAGTAGCATATAGTTCAGAAACACCTACATGTCTGTCGGCCATAATTGTTTTTCATCAACGAGCACAGGAGACGCTTTTCAAAACCCTGTCCATATTCTCAGCCTTTCTCCTCTTAAATTATAAATATTAATATTTCTGTACTTAATACTGTAAGTAAGTGACAGGTTACCTCCAACTGTGGGAAACCTTGTATAATGTGGTTTTTAAAATGTGTTCTTTACCTTTTCTAACGTATATAGTGATTTTGCGTTGTGTAATTCCATGTGATGATTTAGCAATGGCAGTGTGGCAGGTTATGGCTGTAAGTTTTCTTGTTTGCTGCTCTCTCATAACTCTCATAATGTACGTATAGGACAGTGCAAATGGCAAAGGTCAGATCTGGTTCTAAAGCAGATATATCATCTAAAGCACCTGATGTTTCTAACCAGCACCATGTAACCCCACTATCCAAGGGAGATTTCCTGGGGTTCTGTTGAAGTATGACATCTAAAACATATGACTTTTGAGACTAGCAAGCCAGTGCAAGTACTCATGAACCTGTCAAGTCATAATTTCACCTGTGACTAGGCAGGTTAACAAATGTTAACTTTTGTTTTTTCAGTTCTGAGTTTCTCAACTGATACTTACCAATGATTATGATTGCGTTTCAAGATAAAATTGCAGCAGCTTGCACAGCTTCAATGTTTCTATTCTTTCTCATAGCTAGAACTCGTGAGCAACAGGGACTGTGGGATATTACGCTCCTGCAGTGAAACCCTGTAGAGGTTTCAGACTGCTATGATGTAATAGAGCAAGGAATTTTGATTTTGTTGTCTTTCAGCGTATTTTTATGTTAATCTCTGGGTTTGATACTAGAGTAGGTATGATGCAGCATTGCAGCGCTATACCATATTTTGGGTTACCTTTCCTCTTCTGGGCATGCTGCTCTTTTGAAGAGACAGAAGGAAACTTCACAGGCTTTAGGATGTTGCACCACTGAGAAGTGCTAAATCATGCTCTGATAACCAGAGTGGGCTAGCGTTGCCAGCCTGCACAGATCCAGGCAGAGAGGTTTACTTCTCACGGTATCCACTTCAAATGGGATTGTTCCCAAGCTGAAATGGCTAAAGATGGAAAACCTCCCAACAGATGAATATGCATTTCCCTGCAGCAGGTATAGGTGACCCCAATTCTTAGCAAATGAGGGGATTAACGGTGGAGCTCCGCAGACCATGAATACTGTGGGAAGAAAAAAATCTAACATCCTAATCCCAGTTGCAAGTCATCCACAAAAGAGAGATTTACTTAGTGCCCACGCTAGAATGCTAAGTAAGGTGCATTGTTAAGGGCTAAATACTAGGCTGGCGCTTAGGTAAGTTTCCAGTTGTCAGGGAACAGAGGTGGAAAGCCTTGGAGAATTTGCATTGTCATTCTGGTGTTAGAAGTGTAGAGCATCTTCCAGAGATTTGCAATAGTCTTCCCAACTGGTAGGACAGTAAATCTAGAGCACACTAAGCATTTGAGGAAAGATTATTCAACAAAATAATTCATTGGAGAAAGACTATTCCCTTTTGGGGGGAAAGGCAGTTTTTTCAAGCTTTCCTGAAACAAGCTGCCTTGGTAGTTCTGTGGGCCCTCTCAAGGGACTGGAGCAGCGTGTGATAGTGCAGCTACAGCACGGGAGGGGAACAGTTATCAAGGGAAAGGAGGAAATCCTCCTCTCAGCAAGCTGGAAGGCATCAAGTTCCTAATAAGGGAATCAGCTCCAAATGGGGCTATACCCTCCATTCCCAGGAAGTGTGGGCTGGGTGTGTTAAAAGGCAGAGCTTTCTCTTCCTGACAGCTTCTTACAGAACTATGCTTTGCTCTCTTAATAAATGGTCCTGACAGAGCACATGCATTGCACAGCAGCAGGAAAATATCCTGCAAGTGTACTCATACAGAGAAAAGTTCAAGGAAGAGTGAAGCCAGCTCTGATTCGGTTATTTACCATCAATCAGATTGTTGCTTGGCGGGGAGTGGATGATTGGGAGCCTGAACGAGCTGAAAAGGGGCAGGAAGAGAAGTGGAGGCAGCATTCTTCCTATTTAAAGCTGCATCCCCTGAAAGGAGTGTTTGCAGACTGCGCTGGAGCTGGTGCTGAAAAAAGGGTTGGCAGACTTTGTCGTGGAACTGATGCTGAAAGACTCCCCAGCTGGCTTCATGGTGCTAAAATAACCTTATGTTTCTGCACTTTCTGCTGCCCGAGAGGATACATGTCTAATATCTAGGCATGATGGCAATCTGGGTACAAACGAGAACTTTTTTCATCCTTGCTGCTTTATTCGGGCGATTTGTAACCATAAATGCGCAAGAAGAGGAAGAATATGACGGTGGTGAGTTTCTCTCTCTCTCCCTTTAAAAAAAGTACAATAATCCTCCCTCTTTGCATGCAGCGTGCTTATTGTGTGATCTGGCTAATAAGCGGAATGGAAAACCTCTGGGGTGCCAGGGTAATGAGAGTTTTGCTCTAATATACTGAGAAAGGGGACAGCGAGGTTTGCGCTTTGGGCTTCTGACCAGAAGACAGAGGGAGGCTTTTAAAGCCGGGTTTTTGCGGTGCTGGCTGTGGAGTGGGAGGAAGGAAGGAAGGATGGATGGATGATGATGATGGCACGCCGAGTGCTGCCGTGGAGCGCTGGGGGTGAGCCCCGCTGCCCGGCGGGGCTGCGGCCACCGGGAAGTTTTCAACAAAAGAAAGTGCTCGGGACGGGGCTGAGGGCGGGCTGGGGGCTGGCGAGCAGCCGGGCTGGGAGAAGTAAACACACCAGCCTGGCAGGGCGGAGTTGCTTGCGCTGGACTACATCTACTTTNCTGGCAAGCTGCGTACCTGACCCGCGTAGCCTGAACGTTCTTAGGCTGCTTTATGTCCGTTTTTCTTTAATATCGTTTCAATGCCTGCAAGAGAGAGAGATTGATGGTCGGGAGAATGCGTAGCGATTGTACTCTTTCATCGGTCTGGATGGATGTCGGGCTGTACGTTGGTTTCCTGAAATGTGAGCAGCCTGGCTGTGGTGGGACAGTCTGTAGCTATTGTACTCCCGAACATACTTCCTAGGCTTCTCATGTCTAACACTGGCTTCTTTTCCAAATAATGCCCAACAAAGGGACTAGTACGTTACCCTACGATACGGTTTGCTATTATTTTACTGCGTATTTTCAAGAGTGAGTTCAATTTTTCTTACAACCGAACTTCTCTGGTAATACGCTGCATTGCACAAGTGAGGAGGAGTCAGAGCCTGATGAATAAAACAGTGCAATAGCTTGGAAACTTTTGTTCTGCAGAGCAAAACGAGACTCTCCTGACTACGCACAGCTGTGTAAAAAGTCCCGTAGAGGGGGCACTTTATATAAGCTCGGGAGTATAATTCATATACTTGTCATAAAGCGAGACATATATTATACATTTTCAGATACATATAATAACAAAGAAAACCCTTGTGAAAATATTGGCTTCATTTTTTGGTATCTATTTAGTAAAAATGATAGCTATTTTTTTTTTAAAGGCAACTTTTATGTGAGATTTTTGTGGGGTTATTAAGTGTTATTTATTAGTTTGTTGCTATTACGGAAATTATGGGATGAGCAAGTACTGTAGCAACACCTTCTGGGATGTGCTTCCCATACTCTGATGGCTGAGGAATCTCAGAGGTATGTGGTAAGTCAGAGAGCAAAATACATTGTAATAAATTAGTGACATCTGTTTGCACTTACTTCACTTACTTATTTTCCTGTTTGAGAATGTAATAGCTTTTGTCTACCATACATATGAGGAAGTTGCTTCTCCAATATTCATTATATTAAAATAAACCACCCCACCTCCAAGCTATTTGAGTGTGGTGTGAGGGATGGTGCACAGTGAGGAAGAAGCGGGGGGTACATCCTACACGTTGGTCTGGTTTGGTTGCATAAACAAGGGGTTTTCAGTGTTGATTTAGTTCCTGACTAAAGCCCACAAATGCTGCAGAATGGGGAGCTTTTTACCCGTAGTTTGTCTTGGTTTTAGTACTTACTTGTGCAGAGGTCTAAGATCAGTGTACGTTGTGTTGTACTGGAGGTGATTCTGTCCGCACAGCCGCTTCACTTCTCATTGAGTTGGTCAAATGTCACCTGAATATAGGTGCTATGGTAAACAAATATTGGAGGTGCCTGAAGAAGCAAGGAAGGCACGTCAGGAAGCTTAGATTAGAAAAAGACTATCACACTTCCAGAAAGTATGTAAAGCTTTTAGCAGTCATTTCTCATGCCAATCCTAGAAAAAATCAGGATTAAATACTGGTTCTCAACATCAACCACAACGAGAGAAAGAAACAGCTTTTGCAGAAGTATGTTATAGAACTTAGCCCAATGAGTGAGTGATACTGATAGATAAATTTAATATAATAAAGCAGGTAAAATGGTTTAAATTTTTTTTTAATAAATGAACTGTAATACTTCTTTAAACCAAAAGTACTGCTTAACAATTTTTTTTTGGCACTTAGCATTGCTGTGCTTTTAAGTAATGCCAGTTTCTATATGCATTTTTTTTCTCTTGGAACCATTGCAGGTTGATCTGTTTTGCTCAAGAACACTTGGCTGGTAGTGCTATATGGTACACACACGCTTAAAATGCACGTAAAAACTAGACACTTTCAAATGTAGTGCAGCAAAACTGGTCATTTTGAGACTTGCTGTTTTAAACATGCCTATTTAAAAGTTATTTAGGAATAAAGTCAGCACTGCAAAATCCTAGAAAGCCTGAAAGATCATGGTTTCAATTTCTGTGTGGTGGCCTAGACTAGTTCAAAAATGCAGTAGGGCCAAAAAGTGCCCAGAAGATGGCTGAAGTTATGTGCTGTTTAAGCACTGAATACTTGTAAGCCCTGGACCTTTGATGTAGGTATAATCTTCCCTCTCCCCTTAGGACTCAGGATAGAGGAAGCTACTAGCAGAAGCAGCGCATGCTTCTGGGATCCTTTCCCACCCACTTGTGAGTGTAAATGTGATTACTTTCTTCAAAAAAGTTATTTAAGAAAACTAGAAATACCACCTCAGTGGAAAAATCTCTCGGTAAACTTGAATCAGAGTTGAAATTGTGGGAATCGCCTCTTTCAAGAGGATTTGTCTGTGCAAATTCCATGTGGACATGGTCTATTGCCACCATCTCCCATATTTCTCACTGCAATCCTATACTTGCCTTTAGGTTCTCATCAATTTCTGCAACACAACCTTGTCTGTGAATTTTGTGGTGATTTATCCTTCCCTGTCCCACTCTTGTGGTGTCAGCCCTACTGCAGCTGGGATCAATGTGAGCCCTGGTATTGATTTAAAAGTATCTAATTTGCCTTGTTGCACAGTGAGAACAAGCAAAAACAAACAATGGTCGTGCCATTTGGATTCATGATTCTCTTTGACTTCTTTGAATTCTTGAGGTCTTCCACTTTGTGTGGAAATTGTGCAAAGGAGAGAGGAGAATGAACTGGCCTTAATGGTGACAGAAGCAGCTGAGCTGGTTGAATGGAGGCTATTAAATATGTCCATTATCCCCTCACTGATATTAGAGACATTATCTTTAGGGAGAAAAGAGGTTACTAAGTTGTACAGTCTCCTCACTGGAACAGATGTGGCGAGTATGATGGCAAGGGAAAATCCGCTGTAGCTATGAGGAGGTAAGAGAATTATTGAGCATTCATGCCTGATGCTTCTGTGGTTTTTATGGGTCTTTCATCTTTGTAGAGATTCCTCAAAACTCCTAAGGAGAATCATATGAAAGGGAAAAAAAAAAAAAATCTGTCTTACTAATTCTCACAATGTTAGTGAGGATTTTATGATATTTGATCTTTTTTTTTTTTCTCCAAAGTTCCAGATCCCAAGATAATTCACTTATACGTGTACCTCTACTCTCTAAATGAAGAAGTGTGCATGTGTGTGCCTAGGTATCTATGTCTAATCATAGCAAATAACTCGAAAATAGAAGTGATTATAGCTCTAACAAGCAGAAAATGACAATCCATCATTTATTTTTAAAAAGTCACAGTTCTTTGGGGACCGACTCACGACTTCTGAATATTTGTGGTTGGCTCCCCTGCCTGTAAAAGTGTGGGAAGGAGACTCTACACAGAAATTTCCACTAGAAGAGTCCTCAAGAAGATTCTTCCTGCTCAGACTGAGTAAACTTTTGCTCAAAATTATGGAATACATAAAATTGAATGTCACGTTAAGCTATCCACATTAGCTTGGTTTTTTTAGAAAATACTTTGTGGTTGAAGAATAATTGTGTGCTGTGGTTAGTGCAGGCATTTTTTTGCCACAGTGCTTACAAATATAGATTATTGCTATAGAAACCAAATGGTCATTTCATGCTCTCATTCACGTTTTGGAACGCTCATGCTTCATTTCATGGTGTAGTCCTTTCATCTTTGCAATTTGTTTCAATATGATAACATTCTATCAGGCTGATTTATTCATGTAAAACATTGCAGGATCGGTGCTGTTTAACAATAATGTATATTAACATATGAATAAGCCTTTTTCAATTTGTTAACTCTTTAGAAGTTTTCAGAAAAAAATGTCCACCAAACCCCTCAATTTGTTATAAATCTACCTAGGAAAACCTTGCTTAGGAACAGCATCTGTTTTTTAAGTAGTATTTACTATTTCTATCTGGGTTAACTGGAAGTTATATGATTTTTCTGTAGTTAGAATTAGAACTGGTCAACTCACCACATTACTTGGGTTTTGGTGTTTTGTGAGAAAAGAAACACAGGGATTCTTGTGTGTACGTGTGGGGAAGCAGAAACTCTGAAGGCAGATCTTCATGCAACACTATGATCCTTTAAAAAAAACTAAGCAGATGTTCATGGCCTGTGTGCAACTATTTTTCCATATTCAGAGAAAGGCAACGAACTGAGTGCCAAAAAATAATAAAGTAATAATAAAAAATAGTCAAAATTCCAACTGGAGGCATGTGATCTATCCTTATATGTACAGTGATTGTTTCACCCATGTCTGTGTTTGTGACCCTGCACATTTTTGTGTGTAAGGTCCTAATGATATAAACTTTTTTCTCAAAAATTCTTCTCAGAAAGAATAAATCAAAGTGCCAACCCAGTGGATTCTCAGTTGGGTCAGTGAAGAGAGACTGGGCTTGCACTTCAATTTATTTTATAGACAAAAGAACCTATTCTTAATCTAATGCGCAGGGCAAAACCAAGTATCCTTTAGTGTAAAATGAATAAATTAATCAGATTAACTTGGAATTTCAGTTTTTGACAAAGACTTCTTGGAGTTTGAACTTTCAGAGCACGAGGAAAGGTTGTTGCACTTGCTGCCTAAAATCTCAAACTGAACAGACCCACCTTGTTAAACTGCCCTTCGAAAGCGCTGGTGAGACTGTCACGTGTAGAAAGTCAGGTATAATTTGAACTGGAATGTCTGATGCATTAATTCAAAGCATAATGAGAAGGGAACGAAGAAAATATGTTTCTTTCAGTAGTGTAAAGTAAGTGTTCTTCGATTGTTTAAGAAATCAAATACTTCCAAGCTGGAGAAAAATGGTTTATAAGTCATGTAACATTTTGAAGATGAGAGGTACCTCAGAGGTCATATTTTGTACTGTTTACGTATTTAATGGAATCAATACATTAGGTGTGTCTAAATTGTACCTTTTCTCCACAGTTTTTATCACAGATTATATTCCATGAGTTATGCTTTTCCTGACTTAAATTCTGAGAAATTTGAAGAGTTAGTGCTCTTCAACTACCCGAGGATATCAGAACTACTTGAACTACCAGAAAGGATAAAACAGTGATACTGTCTATAGGAAGTGACACAACAATTTGTTCGTATGAGTTCTTGTTTTATAGGTTGATTTATGGTTATGAAAACAATAGCACGCAGGAAGCTTTGGATGCTGATAAGCCCTCAGTGCTGTGGTAATTAAAATATCCAAACTGTTACTTACAATTATCTTTTCTGAGTAAGCAACATACATTTTTCATAGCCTGCTGTGCTGTCTTTTATTCTTGTAGTGAGAAACAATTCCATTATTCCACGATCCCACCCGCATTTGCTGCAGAAGGGTCATGTGTTACATAAGCATGAAGACTAAGAATGATTGTCAGAGGGCCAGCGGTGGGATGCTCTCTGTACAGGGAACCTCTATTCATGCAGACCCTTGGGATTCCCTTGTTATTAGCTGCTGAAGATAGGTCTTGTCTTTGGAGAGCTGGTCTACGGTTGTTCGTTGGCCATGCTGCTGTCATCTGAAACTTGACTGGAGTTTTGGAGAATTTGTATTTTTTTTGCAATTTTGTGTAAATAGTACAGTTGGGAGAATGATATAATGGAGTTGGTTTTACACTGAAAAACTTCCACAGTGTTTTGTGTCTCCACTAGTCTTCATTTACAGCCTTTGGACTATGTAACAGTAGCATGGGAGGGCTAAATAATTAATTTGAATCTCTGTGCCCCTGTTCTTTGGATAATGTGACTGAATAGAAACACAAGCAGTTACTCTGATACTGCTGGCAGGAATTCAGAGTTTTGGACATGAACTCATTTAGAGTAGGAACAGAAGAGTAAACTGTCGCACTGAGGCCTGTTCCCTGCTGTGCAGTAGATGTCTGGCTGAGAAGGTCCATACAATATCTTCTCCAAATACTCTTTGGTCATGAAATGCTTGCCAGCATCCTTCAGCAAGCTGACCATCTGAAGTGAATGATTAAAGGCACAATGACAGTGTAGTGCAGGAAGAGATTAAGGGAGAGAAAAGGTATCATCATGAGTCTGTCCTGGCCCAATTGCTCCAAGATTAACAGTGCACGTTAAAATGGTAACGAAAATACAGGCTAAAAGCCAGGAAGAAACTGTTCCTCATTTGCAGAGAACTCCTGTCACCTCTCCCTGCATAGCTGTATTAATACAGGTGACCTCAGAGTTTATGCTGAGAGTTGTATTTACAGCAGTCCTCTCTCTTCCGGAGATCATAGAAGACCTTGATTGATTTTTTTTTTTGAATTTTTTTAAATCACTTACCGATTTGAGGTCTCATGTCTCTTGTCATGTTAAATATCCCAATAGGCCAAAAGAAAAATATTAAAGGGAAAAATTAAAGCAGAAACAGTGAACAGAAACCATGCTTTCTTGCTCGCCTGTTTTCCACTCAGCTTTTCTTAAATATTTTTTTTTACAGGGTTCTACCAAATCTTTTGATGTAATGAAAATGTGATGTAATACCGCAGTGGTTGCCATCCTATGATAATAACTTTTGTCTCATTTTCTGTCTGTCTTAAAGTGGTTCTTTCCCTCAGCTGCAGTGCCCTAAGTTTTACAAGTACTGAAACTCATGTTTCGTGTCTGAGTAACAGCATCCCATGGCATGTTGTTGAGATAAGTAATTGAAATCTCACTGGCAAGGGGAACTTCCTTTAGACTAGGATATATGATTAGGTTTATTAGGCATAGGGACAATTTAGCCATCTTTATGCCATTAGTGCTATTTTAGGGAAATCAAGTTTCCCTGAATTATGATTATTGTTGACAAATAATGTAATTAATAAATATGTATTCCTTTTTTAATAAAGTATGATCTATCTTTGGCTTTCTCATTTACATTAATGATGAGCCTCCTTTAAGACTCCTGGAGGTTTCCTGAAATTCCTCTTCTCATCAGAAAATGAGAATATACTTTAATGTCACTTGCCTTCACGTGTGTCCTAGTCCCAGTGGTAGTGATGCTTTGCACAAGGAGTTAAGGTCAAGAAAGAAGAGCATTCTCTGTGGTAGCTGTGACTAGGCCCACAGAAACCTGCCAACTAAATCAACTAAAATGGAGATTAACCACTGAGGGCTCCAGCTAGCAAACCACGTTGTGATTCTGGGGTTGTCCTGGCTTAATGTTGCCTAGCAGCGTGACTGCTGATACCAGTCTGGCTGAAGGTGTCTTTTGCTGTCAGGTATTATTTCTATAAGGAAAGGTCATTTATTATCGCTGTGGAAAATTCATTGTTTATTCATCAAGCTTGAAAATCTATTAGACTTCAGGTCTTTGGAGATATGAACAGATCTTTCAAATATTTTAGGGGTCAGAATTGCAGATGGTACTGTAGGATCTGTGTGTCCCCTAAGAGAGAACTTTAGCCTCATTCAGTGTGTGTACTGCAGAATTATAATTTACGTGGCTGTTGTTACAGGGAAAGACATTGCAGAGCTCCCCCACCGATAATTTTAGGAGGCTGCTTACTACTTGATGGCTTTATGCTGTGTTGATGTAAAAATATTTGACTGCTAGTAAAGCATTTCGTTCACTGTCTTTTGAATTCTTAAAGTTAGTATTGGCTTGGCTGTTGCTGTTGCGAGTAGTGGGAAAATTAAATAAATGTACATACAAGATTAAGAGTAATGTATCTTTATTGTGGATGAAATCTCATGGTTTCACAGACGTTTTTTCTGTAATCTAGATCAGGAAAGAAACAGGATGTTAATGAAATTCACAGATGATAGTGAGCAATGAAATACTTGCCATCTGTGCAAAAATTTGGGTAAGATATACAAAGAGGAGAATTATCTAAAAAAGTGTAGGCTGGAGTGATGATAACAGTAACAGAGTTTGTGTTGTGCTCTGTGATGAGAGGGGGCTAAAACTAAGGATGCTGTTCTTTGTCACATAGCAGGACTTGATAAAGAAAAATATAGTTCTCATGACCCATTAGGCAGAAAAGCATGAGGAAAAGGACAAGAGGCTTTTGTTCATCCTTCAGTGATGAAGTCCAATGTTGGCCTAAATGGTAATTTATGGGGGAAAAAAAAAAGGTAAAATGGAAAATTAGGGGGCCTAGACTTGAATAGGACAGATATTCTGAGCACTGAACCTCTTTTATTCAACGTTTTTGCTATGTGCACACCTGCCAGACTGAATAATCCTCATTGTGTCCAAAGCTCTAAGAAACGAAGATGAAGGGAAACAAAAGAGGTAGAAACTTCCAGAGAGGCGTTGGGTGTGAGGTGGGGCTCCTACCTCTCAAGGAACCCTTGGTTCTGTGCAACTGAGACATTATTGCCATATCGTGACTTCAGGCTGTGGAAAAGGAGTGGAAATAGCCTGCATTTTCCACTCCTTTAGAGCCATAGACAGGAAGTAGCATCTCTCTTCCTCTGTATTAATTTCCCATTGAAGGAGTGTCTTCTTTTGTTACAAAGAATCCAAACCCAACACACCCTAATGCATGCACTGAAAATCTATTTGTTTCTAAAAGAAATGGTAATCAGCTTCTTAGCTTCATGCTGGAGTTAACCTCTGATATTGAAGGTGTATTTTCTTTAACTCATGCAGAACATGGACGAGGTTTTCACATGCTATATATCAGCCTTGGCAGTGTTTCTTTAGGCATGTGAGGCACTAAAACAGTATTCTTGACAAAGGGCTTACAAAACAAGACAGAATTGTTGCATTATGCATACTTTGTATGTTGTAACACACAGCATCTAGTTGGTTAGCCACCCTATATTTTATAAAACCGAACCTGTAAAAACAACTTGAATTGTCTGAGTAGTGAAGGGGAATGCATGTAGCAACAACTTCTGAAGACATGCTTAAGACTTTCATAGACCCAGTATTCAAATCATAGCACTTTGATGTCATCTGCAGGCAGATCATACAAAAGACTCCCAGTTTTACATCTGAAATCTCTTTTTGTCCATTAAAGGCTTTTTTTTGGGTTTTTTTTCCAGCAAATCTTAGTGAAAAAATAATGTATTTCAATTTCAAATTGCATGCACTAGAAAAAGAACGCAATTCTGAATGTAATGTACTGCTCTTCATTTATTTTAAGTATCTGTAATTTAGAACTCTCTCCAATCAGGAATGTTTTGGGATGTAAACTTACCTGTATATATGCTTAAATTTTTAAAAGAAATCAATGTGCGTTTGTAACTTACTGCATGCTAAATTTTAGAATAGCGTAATATATAGAGTGTGTTAAATAGATGTAGTGCACTTTATATATATATAAAAGCCTATATATATATAAAAATAGTGTGATGTCTTAGGAAATCAGATACTCTCGCTGTATGGGAACTGCATTGCAAGGCAGATGCATCTTGCTGGTGAAAGTAATGGAGGATGATTTCCAGATGTTAAAATGCTTGCTTCGGCAAAAGTCAGAAAATACTGGAACATGCATTGGCAACAAAGCAAGGGAAGAACCTGATGTAAGAGGCATCAAGCCTGACGACAAGCAAAGCAGAACATGGAAAATGGAGCCGTGTGGGGAAAGAAGAGCCAATACGACAGTATGGCTGCTGTGACAGCACTGAATATTGTAATTATACTAATGACTGTCAGACTGCCAGAAGCCTACTTCAAAAACAAGGACTGAGGTTAGACGAATTGACCAATTGTCCTTTACTTGCTTTCCCTTTTTTTTTTTTAATGCTTGAAATGTTTGCTGTAGTAATATAGACGATTTTATCTAAACCTGGATACTGAGATTGAGTAGCTTGGGCATGCTTTGATTTTATGTTGTTACTGTAAAGTGCAGGACCTTCCTATGAATTTGTGCAGAGTTGAGCACAAAGCATCCTTGATCTCAAATGGAGCCTTAGGGTACTACTGTAATATACATACTGAGTCATTGTGCTAATAATATATTTCTTATATTGCATGGATTTTCATGTTAAATGGCTGACTAGTTTCAGAAGTGGAATCTGGCTCCTCAGCAAAGAAATCTCTAGACAGTGAATCGCGTAAACTGTTGCTTGCTGTAAGGTTTCAGTAAGCACAGCTCTCTGTGGGGTTGGCCTTTCTTTTACTGTACAGACCAAAACCTTGCAGTGTTACCATGTTGTATCAAAATGTTCACACTTCTTGGGTTTGCTTTTTTTTTTTTTTATTTTTTTTGAGGGGCAGGGTGGGAAAATGAGGAGAGGAGTTAAATCTTGATCTCTTCAGGCTGTGCGTGTTTGCCCTTATGAGGAATGCTGGGGCCAACCAGTGTGAATTGCGCTGCCCTTCTTATCATAGAATCACCTGGTTTGGAAGGGACCTTTCAGATCTTATTAGTGATATCCTTCTAATGCTTTTAAAATTGAGGATATGGAGCACTTAGTTCTTTGGGGGTTTTGGGTTTTTTTGGGTTGTGGGTTGGTTGTTTTTTTTTCCCTTTTTCCAGCTGTTCTCTGTTTCTTTGAGACATCCCTGGTTTCCTAGGAAACCTCTGCAGGATGGAATTTGTCTATTTTAGAGGCACTGTGCAAGATAGGCAGTTTATTTTGTTGTGTTTGAATGTAGTGAACACAGAAAGTAAATATTTGGTGATTTAAATCTCCCATTCAGGAGGCTACTTTAGAACCCAACTTGGAAGCACATGCATAGCTTTATTTTTTGTAATGAGATGATTTATACCTAGTTTGTTTGCCCCTTAATGAATGAAAACTTTAATTATTTCAGTATTTTGTTTAAAAGATGGCAAGAAACATCAAGATCTATTCATCTGAAGTAAGAATTAGGAAAAATGATGCAGCAGTGAGTTACTTGTAGTAGAAGAGTAGCTATCTTAGAAATCTTTTATCAATGATACTGAAAAATATTAAGTGCACATAGAGATTATTTTGATATGAGCAGTGTTTTTAAAATCTATTATCACTGGACTGTAAGAGCTATGCAAACTTTTTGTAATCATCCCCCGGATTAAGCCATGCTGAGTTTTGTTATCTTTTTGCACAAATTCATATGATTTTGACTGAAGGTTGCTTCCAGTCATGAGTAAACGTCAGCACACAAACACAGCCCAGTTTCTGGTTTCAGGGGGAACCAAGGGAATCTCAGTGGCTTTGGTCTGAGTTTGCTCTGTGCTCAGATCTGACAGAGAAAAGGTCCTTGCATCATCTCAGTGCAGAAGAACAAGCAAGTTCTAAAGATGATCCGTGTGCTTAGTATGATAGATGAACTCCGGGTAAATTTTACGTGAAGCTATAAAATGTTCAGCAAAGACTTAAGCTTGGGACAGAATGAAGCATGCCTGATCTGGATAGTGACTTGACGTTTGGTGTGTGTAACATCCTAATTTGTAGCTCTGCGTGGAAGAATGTTTCAGGAGCCCTAGGCTGGAGTGATGATTAGTAGGAGGGGACGTGACTGTGCCTGGAAAGGGGAGGCTCCTATGGTCCTGTTTTCTAACAGGACACAGCTGTGGCTTATTCTAAGTCCTATAAATGTCAGTGAGTGTTGACTCAATGCCATGAGAAGAAGCTTTCTGGTGTGATAGTTCCCTGCCTTTCTCTTACTGGGACAAGAATCACAAGTGAGCAATTCATGACACGCATACAATTTCAAAATGCCACGCAAGAGCGCAAGATCCTGCTGCTCTTCTTCATGCCTGCAGCAAATGTCCCTGCTTTCAAAGCCCCAGTTACTTCGTTGGTACTACTTGACGAACAGAGTTCCCTTGAGAAAAGGAGTAAGACATTCTGCTTTTGCTGCATTTTTTTTTTTAAGTCTACTTATCCCATGGGTTAAATGTTTAAACTTCTGAAAAAATGAGCCTGAAAATACAGCTAAAATACGTCACTGCTTTTGAGATAAA
Source organism: Stercorarius parasiticus (assembly GCA_013396915.1). NCBI lineage: Eukaryota > Metazoa > Chordata > Aves > Charadriiformes > Stercorariidae > Stercorarius > Stercorarius parasiticus. The sequence goes on from VWZL01004919.1 coordinate 1,165,213, forward strand.
GCTGATCTGAACTGAAAGATGGTGAGTTGAAGTGAAAGCACACGCTGTTGGGTAGTATTGTTATCCAGACTTAGTAGCCACCAACTGATACTCAAATTAGCTGGGTCAGTCTTAGGATCCAGGAGTGTATAGCTTCATCAAATAGTTACTGAAGGCTTTATTCTTGGAGAGAGCTGTAAGACACTGCAGCAGTTATTGTAATGAATTACAGTATAGGCTGTCTTGAGCCTATGTGTAAAGTTTGCCCTTTCAGTTCCACCGTCACACAAGAAAAAAGCTATGGTTTAATGGATCCCTATTATCTGCCAGTATAATCATATAAAGCTGAATCTGGTTAGGATTAATGGAGTGGTTCCTCTTCTGACATTCAGTTGTTTACTGTGAAACCATAGGTTTGGAGCTGGTTTAGCAAAAGGGCACACTTTTACTAACATTAGTTTCCAGTGATTGATTGTTAGAATTACCAGCTTATACTTCTTCTGGTCACAAAAAATAGGAATCACAATGACTTTTTTGTTACCCTGAATTGGATTTCATTTCTTTATAAAATAGCTAAATTCACTCTCCATCTTACTCTTGTGTGTGTGCTTGTGCTCTCTTTCTTTTTTTCCCTTTTTAATCTCCTAATCTCCTCCCTTGTGGAGGCTGAAAGACTGAAATTCCTCCTTGAAGTCTGCAAGACTTAGAATTTTCTAAGTCACTTGTTTATACAATGTAATGTAATGCAGTTCACAGTGAAATGTAAATACCAGGACACTAATGCTCCTGCTTTTGCAGATAGCATTGACTTATAACTGTGTATTGAAATGGCAGAGTGAGCTTTAGGACGTTATGTCATAGTCAGGCAAGACAAATAGCTACTTATGATATCTAACAAATTGTGAAGTTTGAGGCTAAATCTTGCTTAGGCCAGATCTTGTCTCAGTAGAAGGTGAGTTTTTTTCCGGGGGTGGTGGTGTAAGTTTTGTTGGGTTTTTGGGTTTTTTTGTTTAGTTTTTTTCCTCTTCTTTCTCCTGGAGTTATCAAGTATAAGTAAGAGATGGATTTGGCAAATTCAGAGCTAATGCAGGAGAAGCTTCTCTTGCCCCTTCGTGTCCCCCATAAAACAATGCTTCTAGTATGGCTAGCCTTGCTCTGTGAGAACAACAACAAATGGTATCATACAACTCTGGTTAAGGCAAGTTTAATGAAAGAAATTACATGTGGTTCTGGCTGACAATAGCCTCTGTCTGAAAAACTTAGCTAATATCTTCAGTTTGTTTAGGAATAACAAAGTCAATTTTTCAGGAGTACAGATATTAAAAAGAAAAAGCAACTGCTGTGTAACCTGTAGGCCATTACAGATGGTATACAATTATAGAGATTATATTAATATTTTTTGTGCAATGCAGCACAATCTCTTCAGGCATCTGAAGTGTTTCTTTCAATCTTAATGAACTAAACATATCCACTGTTTCTAAGGGTGGTATAGGCATGTGCCATTCTTCACGTGTAGCTCTGCTATACATTTTTGTAGCCCAGTAGTAGACTTGGGGCTGGAAGAACTTGCAGATTTAGCCATTAACCCTACTGATAGATGTACTACTAAAGAACACAACGTATTTCCTCAGAATGCCTTTTCCCTCTGTTTTAGCTGACGCTAGTTTTCTTGAGGTTTTTTCTTTTTTCATCTTTTTTTTTTTCTCCCCGTCCTGTGGGAAACTTGTAGGAGCCTGCTACCAGACAGCTCTGGTTTTGCAAATGGAATTGTCTTCATGCAAAGTACCTGAAGGGCAATGTTTTCCTTTCAGTCCAACTAAATGCATAATGAGTTTTCCAGCACCTGTGTTAATATACTCACTGAGGTACTATGAAGAGTCTGCCATGCTTGCAAAATTGAGGTTTTTGTAGCCTGTAAAATTTCTGGTGTGTCATCTGCGATTAAAGCTCAAGTCATGTGTTGCACCAGTGCTTTAGATGGTGCTTACTTAGAGAAACTTTCTGCAGAAAGAAATGTCACTGGTGTGTACACTAATGTGTACTGTTTGGTCTGGGCATGAACATCCCTTATCTAGTACAAAGGAAAGATTTGGTGAAGCCTTGGACAGGACGGTATATATGTTACTCAGGCTGCGTAAGAATATTAAGAAGAACTGAACAGAGAATAGAAAAAACTTAAATGTATTATAAGTCCCTTTGATCCAAGCTGGCTTTGTTTTTTTCATGAAGAACTGTTCTCTCTGAGTTGTCGTGCATTTGAATTCTCTATTTCTATAACATGTGAATAGTCCATCAATTACCTGAAATTAATCAGTTGTTAGTTGCGTAGGAAACTTTTTTTTTCCACACTCAGTTTAAAGTGTTACCTACATTCATAAGGAATTAATAGTAAAAAAAGGTAATACCAGGACTTCAGGTGCTTGAGGTCTGATTCAAAGGGAATACGTTTCTAAAGCAAGTTTAGGAGCCTATGTGAAGCATAGTCTAGCTCCTGTGCAATGCACCTCTGAGTCAGTATTATGAGCTCTTCTAATCTGTGCGACTTGGCACTAAAGTTTCAAAAAAGCAATAATATTTTTGTTCTTCAAGCACTGATAGAGATTTAAAACAGGAAATGGAAAGTTGAAGAGAAATTTTTCTCAAGATCTATTAAAGTGCCTCATTAATCATACTTTAATATTTCTGTATTATGTGGACTTTGAAATGGATTTTATTTCTGGATTATTTTGAAAGTATCATATTGCTACATCATAGTAAAATGGCATCCCATTCCAAAACAGCCTACATACCAATGCGTTATGCCCAAGTTCTTCATGCATTAAGGATGTTGCACTGCTCATAGGTGGGGGAATGGAAGCAGAGTGATGAGACATCGATTTCCAGCTGTCTGCTTGATTCTGAACATTCTCTTCGGATACTGTTGGGGAACATTCAGTAGGGAAGGCTCTCCCTACAGATTCATTCACACAGTGACCACCTTCTGATTAAGGGTGTTTTACAGTGAGCTCTAGACACCTGCTTTACATCAGGAATGTTTAATTGTATAGCTCAGTTGCAGGAGGATGCCTTGCAAAACACTGTTACGCATTTTCCTATGCTGTCCTATTTGGAAGAAGATGCGTCCGTTACCAGAGAGGTGACTTACATGGATGCTATTCTGTTCTTTCATTGTTTACTACCATATGTGCATCTGGGATTTAACTTATTGCCCTTGAGATATTCTGAAGAGTAGTTACGTTCTAAATGAAGCAATCACAAGCTTTGTACCTTACCAGTTGGCTCTTCTGCCTCAGTGCCTGATCATTGCGCTCCTCAGGGTGTATTCTTTTTGGAGAGAGTTTGCCAGTAATGAATGAGGCCTGTTTTCCATATTGACCTCAAACTGTACATAATTACCTAAATCCAACCAACCATAACAATGAGGTGTGCATAGAAAATGTGCTTCATAGGGGATTTTATAGAGCTTATAGTGCAGTTAAGTTGAAATTGCATAGCTATTTATGGGAAATATATGGTTAGTTATGCCCTCTGCTGCGCCTTCCCTCAGTTCTGCGCCATGAAAGAAACGCATCATCTGTATCAGCACTGCTGGGATATTGGCTGTTTCCATGTTTTGGCTAGAAACAATATTATTGAACAATAGGAATGGCTGTATGTCACTCTTTAATACCTTTACAATAATGTTCATTACCCAATTATAGGAATTCTAGCACAAAATGAATTTATTCTTTGATCTTTTTAGTTCAGTCAATCAAGAAATTAATTGCTCTGTATTTATAAACATCTCCTCCCTGCTCTAGGCTTGATCATGAGCCTGTTGCTCCGCCCTCAGTTAAGGGCAGGTCATTAGGAGACTTGGGAAGGTGCATTTTCACTCGGAAGCATGAGTAGGATGATGGAGGGAACTTCACTCTGGCGATGTGACATTTACTTAGGGCAATTTGGACTTGGTTTGACTTGACAGCAGAGCTGCCCCCTTCTTAGGGTAAGAAACATGTTTTGGGCAGGGAATTCACTTTTGACTAAGACATTGAATTTCTTCATTTCACATGACAGTTTTCCTTGCTCTGAGCAAGACGAACAGTGACCATTGTGTTCCTGCTCCTTCCTCACACCCCACCTGACTTCAGCTCTGTCTCTGGTGGTCACCTTCCAGCACTGGTTCAAACTGGGAATTCCCAAATTCTTAATTTCTCATTCACTCCAAAATCCTTTTCATTGTAGGTGAATTACTTTGAGGGTAAAAAGCGGGAATTGTTTCATTTAATGTACTGATGCCTATTTGTGAAACAAACAATTAGAAAACTGATGATTGATTGACAGTCCTAATTATGATTCTGAGGTGAGTTCTACATTGGAAAAGTTGAATAAACACATCCATTTTTCTTGTTATCCTTGATAGATTAGCATGAAAGTAAATAAAGTGATTAATTTCGAATGAACGTTTCAAACCATGGAATCTTCTCACAACTTAGCTGCTTGTCAAGTGGAACTTAACTATGTTTGATTCTTGTACAACTTGGCACTGAAGTAGCAACCTTAGATATTTTACATGTAGTGGAAATACTTTTTATGCAGTAGGCATTGAAATAGCTTACTATTGCACAGAGACACCTGTGCAAATTTTGTATATTACTGAGATGATAAACACTTTATTTGAACGCGATACTAACAAGTTTATTTGCACTAAAAAAATTTGGCTGAGTAAATGAGGACTGAAACCTGCCTCTTGTGTTTGTTTTTTTTTTTTAATGCAGCTTTTAGGAGGTTCACATTTTACTTATTTTTCCTCTGGTCTACAGTATGTAATGTAAGTTCAGAGCTTGGGAATGGTCTTAGGAAAATTGCTTGGAAATCAAAATCCCTTTGACCTGAAGATGTTGTGCCTGGAGTTGATGCTGAGACCCAGGAGCAGATACTGATCCAAGGGTGATCTCCAGGCTGACACTCTGTGTAATGAGTCTGCTCCATTCTTTTAGGCTGGTACCTTTAAACTCAAAGTGGGTCTTTTTTATTTCTGAAATCAGCACAGAACCAGTGAAATAAAGGCAAGCCACTGTTTATTTACTTCAGCTTTCATGAAGGAGGCCTATCCCAGGCTCTAGGCAACCTGCCATCAATTATCCGCACAACTCATAACAATAAAAGCAAAAAAGCAGCAAACCATACCCATGTTTGCCAACTGCCTTAGCTGAGGGGAAATGAAATCATACAGCCCCTCGCATTCCCTTAGGCCCTGCAACTCGGTCCCTATCAAACATTTGTTCCAGAAACAAGCTATGTCTCTGTTGGAGTTAAAAATGTACATGTTAATATATTACAGCAGATCATGAAACTTCCTAGCTTAGAAAGCTGACGGTGCCAGGCTCCTCTTCTGTAGACTATAATTTCCTTTCTAAAGAGAGAAGAAGCATCTGGACCTACTTAGTCCCTGCGCAGTATTCCTCCTCCACGTCAGCAAACTGGAGCTCCAGTGCAACTGGCCAGGGTCAGCTGTGGACTGCCTGGAATCTTTCTTATTAAACAAGCCTGGAGTTTTGGATCTGGACCAAACCCCCAGAACTGAACACACTGGGACATCTGAAAAGTCCTGTTTCTAAACCAGAACTGGGTTGCAAAAGGTCATCGATGTATGCTGCAGATGTTTCCCTGTGTGCTCTGAGTCTCGGACCTCAAGTGCAAAACCTTCTCCCAGCATATCTAGGATTAAAAACCCAATTAATGGAGGGGTCTGCTTTCATTCATCTATACAACAGACAAGGGAATAGGCTATGTTTAGCTTTTTGAGATCAGTATTGAACTGGCAGTGTAGGATTAACTCAGTTTACTTAGAAAAATTTGTTTAAAACTTAGTTCTCAGCCACTGTCCCTTGGTAGAAATTTTCCAGTAAATAAACTTCTGTCAAAGGTCATATTTGAATTGTGATAATATAAAATTATAGTGTAATTGGGATGATTGGTAGGTTATTAATTTAGGGGAGAGAATGGTGCGATATCCTATTTCAGTCCTGCTTCTGTCTCCCTGATTCTTTCTAGACCACTATTCTTCTGACTGCTAAGAGAAAATCCAGTAACGTTATTCTTGGCACCAGATTAACCTGAGGATTGTTGGCTACTGACATGCTAGGGTAGATGGAGATATAAAAATGGGTCTCTCGGAGCACATTAATCAGGGAGATTGGAACAAGATGCTTCCAGTGGAGAGGAGTTGTCTCCTGACCTTATTGCCTTAAAAAAAAAAAACCCAAACCCCACACTAAAAACCCCACACCCCAACCCTCCACCCTAAAGAAATCAACACCAAACTGGGTTTTCTGATTTTCTAGAGGCTGTGTTTGAAGCCAACTCCCACTCAGAACTTTTCTGAAAGGCTTAGTTGAGCAGTGGTGAAACTGGTCACAGCTGTAGTGAATCCTTTGGGGTTATATTTCAACACTGAATAATTTTGCGGTATATTTTTCCTTTGATTGCAATGTCACACTCGAGTAAGTAATGCATGAAAAAATGCACTGTCAAGTCAGATCATTTGACTTACTGTCATGACGTTTCTGTTTGGAAGAGGCAGATCTTGGAACAGATCTTCATCTGGTGTAAATTACAGAGGTTCCATTACTTCAGTGGAATAATTTACGCAAGCCAAAGGTCTGCAACGTTATCCAGAGACCAGGTGTGCCGCATGGATTTTTTTCCCCCATTGCCTGTAAAGTCATATGGTGTGTATTAGCGATGGGAGGGTTTCTAGTGTGATGCTGAGCTGTTTGTTGTGCTGTGTATAGCTAATGCTAATCATAGTCAGCAATTGTGCAAGGAAAATATTATCCTTACTTATGCTTACCTTGCGTATAAAGCACATCCATAAATTTGGAAATATTCCCTAACCTCCAGACTGTAATTTGGGGATAGGAAAAACTCTCATAATGCACACACTTTTAAACTGGAAAAACAACAAATGAAAATGTAACAATTCGTTGTTTGCCACTTCTTGGGCCGTCATCCAACATAGCCCGAAATGCCTGAATTAAGGCTTGGATTAGGGCCCCGTTCAGTTGTTGGGTTGTTGTTACTGAGCAGTTTCGCAGTTCTTTGTGTCCTAATTGGAGAATGTGAAAGAGACCTTTTCTCCCCTCCTGGGTGAGAAGCTGGGCCCAGTTTTGACCTCAGATGAGTGGTCAGTTGATGCTATTTCAGATATCATTTAATGTTACGCATGAAAAAGGCTGGGATTAGAGCCCTATGAAGCTTGTGTCAGAGAGAGACTATGAGCAACAAAACAGGCAAGTTCTGTCGTATTAATTCCCAATCTGTAGCAGATGATTTAGTATTTCCACTGACACCGCTGTAAACCTTTAGAGAGAGGACCAGATCTTTTTGCCTGATCCCTCAGGAGCTGGGTAAGTCCTCATCGGGGCTCCAAGTGTTGCTATAAAACAGATTCTGATCATACTAATAAAGCTACCAATAATACTACCTAAAAGTAGCCGTGGGAGGCTGGTTTGTCTCCTCCTGACTGAAATGTTTTATTTTTAAAATAAAGCATTGGGATATCATCAAGCTTATGGTCCAGTAAAATGAATAAAATTAAGCAAATTATTTATGTCCACGAATAACTGTGTCATTCTTTCCCATATTTTGTGTCAAGTTAATGAAAAGCAGCTAATAAGATTAACATCCAGATAAGCTAATTTTATTTATTTGAACTTCTTGATATCATGTCATTTCCTGGAAGTATAGAAATTCCCCGATTGCTATGTGGCACTTCTTAATAGAGTACAGTGGAGGAAACTATAAAGCACATATAAAGAAATCTGTGTATGCACATGTGGGACAAAGGTAAAGAAAGCTTATTATGTTGATGAATGAATATTAGGGTTTATCATTTAAAAAGAAAAACAAGACAATTGTGAATGTTGGCATGGTGAGATGTTATTTCTTTTCTTTCCCAACTTTTATGGGAACATCTAGGAATAATTAAGAAAAATTCTTTCTCTTGTGGTCAAATTGCTGTATTTCCAAACAAGAGGCATAAAATAGTATAAAATGAATTTATCTTGCTTTAAAAAATTAAACTTTTAATTTCAGCGAACTTTATTTAACTGAAAAAAAATGTACTTAGACATCAGGCTTTTTACCACTGGGAAATTTTTTAACTGATTTCCATGTCTAAGTATTCCTCAAAGCAATGACATAAAAACGCCACAACCCTGCCACAAAGTCTGTAAAGTCTGCTGTCCCCGAAAGCCAGGAGGATCAGTATCCGTGCTAGAGCACTACCGTGGTTTCCAGTGTCACTGGCTTAATTTGAAATTTACGTAAATGGGAGAAGATGGACACAGGGCCAAACAATTCACAAACCATGAATCTGGAGCAGGGGAGGAGTCAAGTCCCATGTTGGGAGGAGACATTTGTTGTTTTGCTGGTTCCTTTTGTTGCAGGGTCATGGGCCAGCACTGAAATGAGGGGGGAGGAGGGAAAGGAAAGTAAAGAAATAAAGGCAAAGGGAAGTATACCTTTCTTCCAGCCTTGCTCTAAGTCAGCATGCATTTCCATTACAACTTAGGGGTTTTTTTGTTTTGTTTTTAAGATCTTCAATTCTGTCCTGTTTAGTGTTCTCTAGAATTGGCTTAAAGCTGAGTAGTGTGAATGTGGTTGAATGTTACGTTACTGTTTAATATTATGTATTAATTAATAATACACCTTGTGTTCCAGAACAAAAATAACCAAGGAAATGTACGTAAACAAAGTGAATTAATGACATAACCTACTTTTCCAGTTAATGGATTATCATAGTGAGATGAGATATGATTTTTTTGCCCTCTAAATAATTCTCTACAGGTTTTTTTTGGTTTTTGTTCCCCCCCCACCCCCACCCCGCCCCCTGCCAGTTGATAAACATAACTGAAAAAGATAAACATAACTGAAAAAAGCCGGAGTAGTTTGGGAAAATGGAAGTACAAAGTATGACACTGACATCACCTTTCTAAAATTTCATTCTGACAAGCATTTTCTCAGTTGCATTAGATCTGGACATAAATGCAATCAAAATATTTTGTAGCCAGTATGGAGAGGAAGGAAATGGTGTTAATCTTTGTGGTCTGCAATGTTTATTTTTATAGCTGTGGATTAAAGCAGTCTCATATGGTTGGTGTGTTGAAGCTGAGACGACATCTATTTGATAATACTTAATAGCTTGGCATCACATCAGTTTCCACAGTTTCCTTTTCATATATTATGCTGCTGCTTTTTCTTTTCCAGTTAACCGCAAATCACGCTATCAGTTACCTGAGGAAAGGGGAGTGTTGCACTGTGTTAATGAGTATCTCTATTGCGGGTGTAACGGTGGCATCCCTTAAAAAAAAAAAAAAGTTGACTTTCACTTTCTGTATATTCATAAATGAATTCAAAGTACAAAGTTTCATGTATTTGCTTATTTATTGTTATAGCTAATTAGGGCATTCTTTGACTCCAGTGCTAGAAGCGTGAGAACTTAAGAGTTCTAAATCTGAATGTAAGAAGTTTAGCTCTTCATGTGCAAATGTTTATGAATGTTTAGGTATGTTTGTCACTACGGTGACAGGAAACAGACAGCAGGTTCTGGCTTGTATTGCTGGAGAGTCAAGATAAATGCTTAATTTAAAAAAAAAAAAAATAAAAATTGTGCTTTCCCGTTGCAAGTGATCTTTGGTTGTGACCAAGGCAGTGGAAATAACTGCTTGTAGCAGTTGATTCCCTTTTCCTGACTATGCTGACAAAGGTTTAATGTGGGGAACTCACATTTCTCTTTGAGATGTGGAGGTCACTAATGATAACCAGGCAAAAGTTTACAGAGTAGAAGAAATAAGCAAAACTTACTATGTAGTGTTTAAGAGTAAAATCTCTTCAAAACGCGTGCATAGCAAGTTTAAAAACTACCTGTGGAGTATGTTTGTAAGTATGAAAACAGTCTTTTCCACCTAGGCTAAAACTGAGCAGCTTTGAGGCAACAAGAAGCCATTTTTTCAACTGAAACAAAGATGCCAAAGGATGACATGACCTTGCAAAAGAACTGCTTTGAAGAAAAGACAAGGTACAAAACCCATGGGGGCTGGACATCTTTATTTGGACTTGATAATGGCATTGCCAGCTCCTGAGAAGAAATCAGACTGAAGCAGTACATTTGCTTAGCTGTTGTCTTGTGGCAGTCTCAGCTTTAGTTCGTTGAGTGTGACAAAATATGACATGCAGTGTATTAGAGGGACTTTTGGCTGTGAAGAGCATGGATTTTACTTTCTAGTAAAACTGGAAAAAAAAAAACCCTGATATTTGTGGAGTCTCAGAAAAGAACTGATGGATTTATTTTTCCAGTGGATGAAAAGGTAGGTGGTTGGATATATTCTTTCAGTACTAGTGTTAATGTTACATGGGATGTAGCTATATTTGTAAGTAATAGAAATCTCACTTAAAAATCTCTAAAATGCTTTAAAAAACTATTAGCAACATGTACTCAGCAAATTTAACTTGCTGTCATTCATTCTTGCAGTATAATCAATCTTTTTATAGTCCATCTAGTATATTTTATAATTTTTAAATTTTTAATTAGTAAAAGTGACATGAAGTCAGATTTGTGTGGTATAAATTGGAACTAAGACGGGTGATTATAAAATGGCCAGATGATTTAAATTTAAAAAGTAAACTTGGTCTTCTGGTAATATTATTTGCAGTGCCCGTGCTTTGCTTTCTGCATCTTCAAATGCAGAATATGCCTTTCTGAGGCATATAGGAGTGGGCTGTTTCAAAATCAGAGGAAAGTAAGCCCAGTTCCCTCAGATATTTTTAACACATGGCCAGAGAGGGAGATGAAATACAGTATCACGCTTGACAAATTCTGCAAACAAATTTATTTTCATGGAACAGAACTGCGCGATTTCTCACAACATATGATCAGGCAAGCAATGTTGAAATAATCATAGACTATCTCGAGCTGGAAGGGACCCATAAGGATTGTTGAGTCCAGCTCCCATGGTAACATGCTAACATTAACACCTAAATCAGTAATGCTATCGAGAAATGAGTAAACTGAGCGAAGCAATAGATTTCAGTTTGATATTGAAAATGCTTTCCAATTTTATAAAAGCTAGTAATTTACACAAATTAGGTATTAAATAGAATCTAGCTTAAAAATCTAGCTTCCAACTTAGTGTAGACCCAGGTCAAATTTCTGAAAAGTGACCTCTAGTTGACTAGCTAAAAAAAAAGGAAGGAATGAGTAGCTGTCCTCAAAGTATCTCAAGATGAATAGGCCTACTATTTCAGAGAGGTAAAGATTTCAGTGTTCTAAATTGGGAGCCTTTTAGGCCTGAATTTGAAAGGAGCAATTTATTTGCCCTTTTTACTTCAGGTTGAGTGGTAGTTGTACATCATTTCATTAGAAAACAACAATAAAAGAAATCTTTCCAGCTGAACAACCAGAAACAAGGGACAACTTTCAAATTTTACACATTCCTCAACTGTAAAATAAGAACAAAGTAATATTATGTAACCTAGGGTTTTTCTGAAACTGCAACGCACTTAATATCTTTTGATGGAATTAATTATGTCTCTTAAATGTTTTATGCAAATTAAATGCCATCTTAAAATATTGCTGTTTTCATGGTACAATGGAAAAAGATCTCCGTAAATTATGAATTTTACAAATAACTTTATTGCAGGATATTAATCATAACTCTAAAAATACACTATGAAAAATAACCTGTGAAATATTTTAGAATAGATACATAATATATGTATATATGTATAATACAGAATTTATGTAATGCAAAGGTAAGCATCCTGATCTCCTTAGGAAGAGATTGTACGTCAAACTTAGCAGAGTCTGTCTTCTCTGAATTCATTCAATGAACAGAAAAAGAAATCAGCAGGAAAAAATAAATTTCAAAAGACGTATCTGAGTGTTATTAGTATTAGTAATTTTTAGGTATGGTATCTGCAAATTGTTTCCGTGATTCCATTAGGTGTGATTCTACATCAGAGGTTTTAAGTACTTCAGAATTAGTTTACAAACTCTGCTCTTTCTCCTGAAGGCACTACATATCAGCAGAATATTTCCAGCTCCATTAAAATTTGCAGCAAATGGTTTATGTTAATTATGCAAACTAAATACCTGCTAAATTATTTTCATGTCCCTAATACAAAAAAAGACAAAGCACGGCTTAAGGCTCTAAATGATTTTACAACTAGAAGATTACCTAGTAATTCAATTTGAATTCAGACATCAGGTTTTTGCAAAGCCAGACATGTGCAAGCTGAAACTGGAGTTGAGTCACACCAAAACACAAGTTATTCTACAAATATTAAAAAACTCCCGGCCCTGTGTGTAGATTATTCAAAAGTAGCACGAAGCTTGCGAACTGGTGCCAACTGGGATCCTGAATACTGGAGCATGACCGAACCTGCTAGTGAAACCACGTGACAACCTGTTGGATTCAGACAGGCATTTGCACTCCTTACAAAAGGCATTTTCTGTAAGTCGAGACAGAACCCTAAATATTGTAAAGAAATTAAGGGACAATAAATACAGCCACAAGTGAATTCCCGCTACTCCTACCTCAACCAAAGTGGTTATGCAAACAGCATATGTTTATCCATTTATAGTGGTTTTATCTCACTTTAATTATTTTGACTTTTATAACTGTTCAGTGGATTTATAATAAATGGCGAATGAGTTTAATTCTCACCAGCTTATTCTTTTGTGGATGCAGAAAACAAATATGAGCTGGCAAGCTGGGGCAATTAAATAACACGAGTATGTAAAATTAAATGGGGCCGTTAACCACTTTAGATATACTGGGACTATGGACATAGATAAATTGCTGTTTGGACTCAGTCACAGGAGCGCTGAATCTGTTTTCCCAGTCAGTACAACCTACTTATTTCTGTTCCATCCAGCAGGTGGATGCTGGTGTATGGTTTACTTCATACATATATACATGCGTATACATGCAAGTGTATGGTTTACATCAGAGTCATACTGACATGCTGGGCTGGATCTGGGACATAACAGTTGCCTAAATGTAGGCATCTATGGCTTTTGAGAAACTGTAATATGTCCTGTTTTGCCTTCAACTGCTAGTCCAGAAGAGCATGGTTCGTCCTGTACGCCCTGTATTGGATCTGCTAGCCTTACTTAGAGGTCTTGCATGCTTTGGCATCTAAAATATCACTAGATGACCTATATTTAAGCAACTGGATCAAGCCCAATATATTGATGAATGTGTGCCTGCGCTAAATTTTCTGCACTGTCTGTATGGTTTTTTGTGGCTGTCTTGCACTTGAAGTAATAGTCAGATTTTTGTCATGTGCAACCCTGCAATTGATTTTTGAAAGGTAATTCACAAACGCATTTACGTTAGTAATGCATTTAGTGCAATACTTTGAATCTTGTAAAATGCCAAGAAATTCGTTGACTGAAGCGTGTATTTCACCTGAAATTTTAATTTGAGTGTAGAGAGTTAATTAGAAAATTAAACAACCAGTAACGGTGGTGCAACCACATAATAAAAACAAGTAGTACATTGATACTTGCATATGCTAAATCTATATTGAGAGGGTAAGAGTGAACCAATAGAAAGCTGTATAAAACATTATGAGAATTGCAGCCCAAAGCCAAGGCACCATGGTTTCTGAGAGTGAAGGTCAGTTATTGAAGGAAGTCAAGGATGTATCAGTCCAAAGGACCAAGTAAGAGGAGTCCAGGTTTACAAGGTAGACAAGTCTAGAGCAGGAGAGCAAGAATCGAGAGCAGGAGCAGGAATGAGGGCTCAGGAAACCAGAGTTCAGCTGTACCAAAAGAAAAAGAAAAGCCAAAAAAGCCAAAAGAAAAACCAATAGTCTTACCAATAGCCTTCCCTTATATAAATAACATATCTGACATGTCTGGACTTCAGTTTGAGGAAAATTGACTGTGAGTAGTGCAGACCTGCCAGAACCTGACAGTAAACATGCGACCGGTGGCAGGTTGGAACTCATCATTGAGCTCTTTCACTTCTCATGACCTGGAAAGGATTTTACAGCAAAATACCTGGGCTCCCTTTTATTTATAATTGAGTTGTTTTCTACAAGGTGCGAGGTAAACTAAGTTCAAACTGCTTGATAATGCAAAAAAGGAGTGTCCCCTTTCATGTTTCTGGATCAATGAATATGATGAATGCCTGGTACTCCTGAAGCTGAGTAAATGTGAATTTATTAGCTGTGGGATATTTTTATGTTGTTTTGTGGGAGGAGGATGTAGGAGTAAAGATAGGATTTGGAAAATGTTTATATGCTTCTGATACATAGAATGCTGATGTTAGGCTTTTCTTGGAAACTGGGGAAACGCATACGCAATTAATTAAAGCTTGGTTACTAATAAAGCATTTTGAAATGGAAAACTAGAACTAAACAAAAAGAAGGAACAATCTGATGCTGATAATTGTAGATGTGGTTAATGTCATGAAACTGAAATACTGTTAATGCTGTGTTGCTCATGAAGATCTCATTTAATTTTATGAAAAGTTAGCTGTTACAAATCTAAAATGTGACTGGATAGGACACTTGCTGCCAAAGATGACTGCTATTAAGCCCATATTTTATATGTAGAAGACTGTAACTTCTCAGAAACAATGGATTAAATGCAGCCAAAATGTGGAAGGATGTTTTCTGTTTATATGCAGGGGAGATGAGCAGACTGGCTTCTAAACACACGTGCAGTTATTGCATTGACCACTCGCTTCTCTGTGCAAAGTACGCATTTGAGCTCACAGCTGAGACCTTCCCTCAGCTCCATAGTTTATATATACTCAATCCCGTTTGAATGACCAAGTCTGCGTGCCCCAAGGGGGTGTGTGTGCAGCTTAACAGAGGAAAACATACAAGCCCATATGAAAAACTGTTCTGAAAGGCCAGTATGCTGAAAATGGAATAGTACTCAAATCTGTGAGGATTTAGCTGGGCCAATTACGTTTGAAGTAGGAAGCTTATGATGCCTCCATTTGCATTTTATTCTTTTTGTTTTAAAGATTTAGAGAGACATTTAAGATTTGCTTGATACTCTGTGCGAAATGCTTGCAGGAAGGCCCTGGCAGCTGTCACTTCTGTAGAGATTGTGAAACCCTGTCACTGAAGTAGACTCATCCCGTACTCGCTAGACTCACAAATGAAATGGCACTGCAGCAGTTTCATCACACCTTTCAGCAAGGGAAACTCAATGGGAGCTCTCTGGAGTCTTGGTGATCTGACTTTGCCTTCCTCCCCTGCGAGCTATGGAGTGGGCCTCGCTCGACCAAGTATCTACAGGGCATCCAGCCACATCACGCCTTTTTCAGATGTAAGTCTCACACTCTGTGTGGCTCAGACCTTGCTGGGAGGTGTGATCCAGCAGAACTTAAAATGTAGCAAGGAAGATTCAAGGTATGTAGAGTAAAAACGCCTCATACAGGAAAGGCTCATATGAAGGTAAGAAGGAGGAATTCGGAGTTGTAAAACTCTTACCCCATGCTTCATTCTTCTGCTCCACACAGCTACCACTGTGATGGCAGCAGGCCGATGTATTTGGTCTTCCTTATGGCTTGTTAGCACATGCAGTCAGCTAACTGCAGTGTCAGTGCGCTGAGTTATGGGTACTGGGTGTCTTTTACTACAGTAATAAGGTATGGAATATATTGGTTACTATTTGCCTCATGCATTTATTTTCTTGCAGAAAAAGTGTCAATTGAGTTGGGCTGCAGGGGTGGGAACATAAGAAAGGTCTCTCTCTCAGAAGGTCGAGACAATAAACCAAAGTAGAGCCTTCCTGAGTGTTAGGAAATGAGGAAATACAGAGTTAAGGACACGCTTCCAGCAAGGGACAACGCATAATTCAGGAGCACCTTGATAGATTATTTCAACTTTAGCAGAATTTTTCTATAAATTATCCTGAAAGTTTTAAAATTGAGATGACCTTTTTCTAGACTTCAGATTTGGGTAGGACCCTGTTGGATTTATGGTAAAAAGCAAATGTAAGCTTGTTCATGAACAATTGCACTCTTACCTTTCCTTAATTTGTAGATTTTTAGATTGATATTCTTCTCGATTCAGTCTTTGGCATAAAATGAAGTTCTACAACAGGAAACTCATGAATAAGCCTGTGTATAATGGTAGTGAAGCTATTTTTATAGATGTCCTTTGTCTATTTAGTTACAGCTGCTTAAAACTGCAGTGCTTTAATGGTTAGCAGGTGTACTCATATTTAAGTAATCAAGCACTAATAAGTAATAAACACCAAAGGTGCTTTTGGATTATTATCAGCCACCAAAATGAGTTTGCATATTCTAAATTAATCTGTGAACGGTTTCAATAATATGTGATGGAATCAATTTGGAAACTGATTTTCTTTTTGTGCCAAAGTGAACAAAAAGATAGCTTTGTCCTCAGTGCCAAGAAGATGTGTTTTCACCACTAAATAATAATATGCATTTACTCATGTCAATGTAGAAAATCAGCCTGGATTTTCCTGTAAGTAATTGTGTGATAGTCAGTGGTACTACAGGGATGGTTGATCTTGTATCAATTGGGATTTTCTAATACTAGATTTCCCACAGTAAACAAACAAACAAACCCACCAAAACAAAACCTAAAAATAACTGTCCTGCTGCTAATCAAAGAAACCAAATTTGTATTTATATATTTTTATTTTTTTTAGTAAGAATTATCTCTTAATCTATAGTTATTAATTTCCAAGCAGCCACAATTATATCAGGTAAGGAACGTGAATAGGGTGGGACGAGTTTGAAACCTGGTGGCCTGGATAAAGAGGGAGAGAGTGGCAGGGCCTGAGGTGATTCTTTTCTGTCTGAAAGGACAATAGAGAAATTTAGAGGATGGTGAAGTTATATTTCAGGGAATGAATGAGGCTGAAATTCAAGAGACAGAACGTGTTGAGGTTTGGTAAAAAAGGGTATGCGGTCCCGAATACATGGTTCTAAAGGAATTACTGGAAGAGAAATGTATCAGTATTTCCAATCCAAAAACTTATAAAAACACAAGTCATTAAAAAAGTTAAAATAACTATAAGCTTAGTCTTTCAGTTTTTTAGTTGCCTTCTGCATTTGTTTAGGTTTTTAGGTCCGTCCCCCGTCCCCCCCCTCCCCCCTTTTCTTGTTTTTGGTAATAGTTAGAGTTTCTATTTTAAGCCTTTCTTCTGCAAGCTTGGGGCTAGAATTATCTCTTTCTTTTCATGACATTTTAAATCCTCATAAATTACCTGATCTAGAATCTATAGTTTTAAGAAAAATACCATGCATCTTCAGACTCATCATGAAATCATTGGAAGAGATAGGGTAACGCATCCCCTATATGTTACTCCTTGGAACTGAAAGATGTGGTTATATTTGGATCATATGTAATGTAGGAATCAGGTGTATTATACATCATATTAATATTCTAGTTAATAATGGAATGATAAGTATGCTTAATAATATCCTTTGGAAGGAATTTTGTTATTATAGTTATGATAAATGTGTGCTACTCATGAATAGCAGGAGAAATAGGTGATTTGCTAAGTCATGGTGAAAGCATGAATATTAGGCTAGTCAATGTATAGTCATTTATATAAACTAAACTTTAATTCTAAGTGAAGCTTTAAAACTTTTGCCTTTTATTTGTAAGATACACACTTTATTTATGTTTTGAATTATGCAGGATATATATTTACTCAAAACCAGGAAGCATTTAGAACATATAATGTGTGTATTTGTTATTCCTGGAAAGGTCCGACCAGACTAACACTAAATACAACACGGCGTAATACGTTTTCTAAATGTCTTTTTGTACCTTTGCTTTTAGAAATTCCCAAATCTGTTCATTTATGCTGTTTCTGTAAGAAAAGATGATACTGACCTGACTTCCGAGGTAAATGACAGCTGAGAAATAATGTTCAAGAGTTTTAAAATAACCGGTCTGAAACACTCTGAAAAAGGTATTTGGTGCTGCAGTGTACTTCTATTGTACTTTGTGTGTGCGAGAGAAAGAGAGAGATGGTCTAACAGATGTTTGTCTAAACTTCTAGGATTTGGAAAATGTTGTCCAAACTGTTGTCAAATTGGTGGCTTCCATTTCAGAGGTGAGCTTGTCTGCTGTTCCTAACTATGCTCATCGATCAGATCAAAGACCTCTTCCTATAAGCTGTTTCTTACTTAAGCGCCCAGACCACATTAGCTGAAACAATTCCTTTTTGGCAACATGGCAATTTCTGAAAGCTGCCAGCAGGGCTTGGAACGCTGGTTGGTGGTACAGAGATGAGGAATATGAGATAACCTTTCCTTCTGTGTAAAGCTAATGGAGATAGGAAGGGATAGAACAGTAAGCATTGGAACTGTGATTTCTGATAGTATTTTACAAAATAGGCCATCCTTTATATATACATAAACTAAGTCCGTAGGTGAATAGGGGATTAATACTGAATTGCCCCGATGAGCTTAGGAGTTTTCAGCGCATGGGCTGAACGCTGTGGCTGGCTGTGCTGGGCTGCTTGGACGCTGTTCTGGTTCACTAATGTTTGCACGGGAAAAACTTTGTAACGGTCTCTAAAACAGCGTAAAGACACACAGCTATTTGAACTGTGTGAGTCCATTTCCTTTTATTGTCATTGCTACCAATATATTGATTTGTGCTTTAATGCAGGCTAGGTGCAAATTGTAAGTTGTTTGTTCCTAGCTCCAAATATAATATGTTTTATTGTTATAAGCTGAAAGAAGAGGAGGGAACTGACGTGATCATTAGCTGTGCTATTTCATCTCTGGTGGAAAGAATTACTTGCGTAGCAAAATGCTCTTCAGAAACATGCAGCCTGTTTGCAAGGTACTTTTTTGGGGGAATTTTGCCACCCATGACCCACTGTCTTAAGTAAGCTTTGCAACTAGTAACTCTTATGATTCTGTGTCAGTAAGTGCCATATGTGTCAATAAACTTGCGAGCATTTTACATATGGTTTATAGTGATTAGTACCACTGGAAGACTCAATGTGTGAAGATCAAGTCCTGAACATTCTTAAAAATTGAAAACCTGAAGTAGTTGAAATTTAACAGGCAGCAAACCAGGGGGCATTGCTTTACTGAAAAGAAAGTGCTCCACATGTGCCTGCTTTTCATTTTCCAAACACACTGCATGGCCAGCATGCAGACACCACATTTAGGAAAACTGGAGCGTACTTGATTAAAGGCTCTTTGGAGCTCCTTCCCGCCGAACCAGCTGGTGGGCTGTTTATGCTCCAGCGTGGCTTTCTACAGATATCTGGCAGTTCTATGCATTTTCCTGTGATGCACATTTCATTTGCTTTATAAATTAGGTGTCAGTTCATGTCCCATGTGCCTATGATAGTGGTGGCCTCTCACCACCTGTTTGGTAGTGCTTGCTAGCCATAAACTCTGCTCCCCATAAACTCTACTTTGGTGATATATTTGAGGTTAAAAAAGACCAGTGCCAAGCAAGCAGCTGAGGTATTGCCGAGCTGAATGATGAGTTGCTGCTGGATTATGCATTTCTCTTGGATGAATGGCACTGTTTCAAGTGCCATAAGCCTAGATGAGGACTTTATTTTGAGTAAGTCAGGGTAATAACATGAAATAGAAAGAAAGCAGATGCAGAAGCAGTGATTTGTTGAGTGTAAATGGGAAGGAAAATAAAATGTGGCCAATGGCTGAAAATGAATCTCATCAAGATTTGTGCTAACCTGGGCCTTCAGACTGATTTTTATTCCACAGTTTTTGGATTTAATCTGCCTTGGGATTTGGGAGATATTTTTAAAGAAGTGGAATAGTTTTCTGAACTCTGGAAGACTAAAGCTATTTCCGTATGAAATAGCCTTCCTGGCTATGTCTCAGTTTCCCATATGTATTAAAATACTGGAAAATGTACTTTTGTTCTTTTGTACTATGGTGTGATGTAATCAATTATAAAGACATATGAAATGTAGATTTTATTTTTTATTTTTTCCATGTTTGGGTTAGTAACTATCGCTGTCAGGAATTTTACCTTATCGAGCTCTCATTATTTTTATACAAAATACATGGGAACTGCAGGGGAGCAGAGGTGCAGTGACTGCAGGGAAGGAAACCCAGAGGGATTTTCTGAGAGCAGCTGATCCCTGGGATAATGGTTTGTCAGCATTTTTTTAATATGTGGGCTCTTAAAAATGTTGGGGGTGCCGAGTACTGTAGAACAATATAAATCTACTAACAACATATTTCCTTTTCCTTTGGCTTTCTTTAAACAGAGGGGCTGAGGCGCACGTCCTAACTACATCCCAGTTCCACGCTGGGAGCAAAAGGGCAATTTCCACAATCCTGGCTTGCCTGTTTGTTTCCTTTTGGGCCGCTGTTTTTATCAGGAAGAAATATTGGGGGATGCCTTGGAAGGAGGCTCTGATGCCTTCTGGTCAGGGCTCAGGTCTGGAGGATCAGTATACCAGGTCACTGGGGCACGCTGCTGCATCTGCATTTTATGCGCTTCATACGTAGCTGTAGTTACCTTCATGGGCCCTTTTTCTGTCTAACCCAGAGACCACAGGTTCAAAACCACTTTTCTGGACTGTGCTAGGGATGCCCTTTTGACACAATTGCCAGCAACTCTGTCAAATAAACTGGGAGAAGGCCTATAACCTGTTCATCATTAAAAGAGATTAACATGCAGAGAAAGACAAATATTGGAGGAGACGGGCTGAAACTATATTGAACTATTAAAATTTAAGTTTAGGCAGGCTGCTTCGTCTTCTATGTGGATTAATTTTTTCCCACCACTACTTGCATCCTCACAAGCTGTTTATTGCTGAGCTCTTATGTAGGTGCCTGGTTAACTGCAGATAGCTTAAGGGAACACCATTATTTTCAGCATTAGGCCCTTATACCCCTTGCCTCATTGAGAAAGTAACACCAAATATTTGTCCGTGTTTCAGATGGATGGATGGATACCTCCTGGCGTGAAGGTAATCGTTCAAAATGTATCTGGTTCTTATAAGCTTAAGCTACCTGGCTGAGAAAGTTGATACTGAGGCACAGTAGAAATGGAGACTTTTCTAAGATAATGTTTACCATTACTACTCATATAGAGATACTCTGTGATTACTGTGCAATTTAGTAACGGTAGCATGAGCAGCTGTATATTATTTCTGTGTTCTGTACATTAACACTGATTACATGAAATCCATTTGGAAATATATTTAAGGAACTATGTAAATAATTTGGGTGTAAGTATCTTCATATTGATTTATATGTAATTTATTGTACTTATTTAATATGCACTGTGATGTGTAATTAATTTACTTGCTTATAGCTTGCAGTGCTATATGGATGGTTTTGTGAATTCAAGTTGTGAATTCAAGTAGACACATTTATAATGACTATAAAGGTTACAATGGAAAATTGACTGGAAAGAGATTTGCATGATTAAATTAAGAAATGTGTTTGATTTGAGTATTGCTAGAAATTGGTGGCCGTGATAGCAACACCATCCAAACACAGGGAAAAAAAATATCTTTTCCAAGAATCACCCCAACCTGCTTATTCTTCTCTTTCTTGGTGGGAAGTTTCCAGTCTGCTATATATTGATCACAGGGTGTCCCAGATTTTTTTCCTTGTACAGCAGTCTCAAATATGTTTTATCCTTATGACATACCAACAACTGGTTTCACACAGCTAAATTACTTGCTTCTATCTTTAATGCCTCTTTGTATTGCTACACTTTGATAAATGAAAAATAGACAGGACAGAAGAATGATTAACAATAATATTGTATTTTTCTCATACATAGATTTTGATGTCTACTTTTGAATGAGTTTGAATTTTTTTTAAATTTAAACCTACCATCCTATGCTGGTACTTGCCTGCTATTCTGTTACAATGTCCGTTTTCTTAAGTGGTAAGAACATACACTAAATGTCTGTTACGTATAGTGTGTTGAACCCGGTACCTTTCCAGACTGGACTATTTGAAAGACAGAAAGAAAATCTATGCATATAAATCCATCAAAAATTCAGTATGAATGAAATCCCAGAGTGACTGTGTCTGTTTTCCATTTATTATATACGCTATCCGGCACAGAGCAGGATATTATAAAATAATGTAATACATAAGTCGTAAACTAAAATTTTGTGGGGGATTTTAATTAATGGAAAGAAAAAGGGAAAGCAGTATTTCAGACTGTGGGTCACATTCCTTGAAGTCATGGACTCCTGAACATGCAAAGAAACTGAATCCTCACCTGAGGACAATCGGACAGCAATGTTCGCCTTAATGTGGTGGTAAAGTGCTCCTCCAAGTGAATAAGTTCCTAGAAGAGATTTTTCAGCTTTTTATGCACTGCCCATGTTTATATCTTTTAGTAAACAGTTAAGTAATGTACTATGTCAGTAACTTAGATCTATCAGTATCTGTCTTGCCAACAGAAGCTATTATTTTGAGTTATTCAAAAATTCTGGTTTAGGCTCAGATCTGTATTTCCAGAATTTGTTTGTACATGTGAGGTGATACTTGGTTTAGTTTAAAATAGGAAGAGAAGAAGAAATCTTGTGTTACTTTATGCTGTTTGCCATTAAGCAGATGTCTAAAGTACTAAAATGACTGTTAAAAAGCAGTTAAGAGAAGACATCCTAACGGATAATAGATTTTGAGCAATGCACTTCTTAAGTGCAAATGTTTGTCTTGTTCAGCTGCTTCAGGTTTCAAAACCGTTCAGCAGTGGAAAGGGATGCTATAGGGTCCAGCCCCTGGTTCCCTGAAGTAGGACTGTCACCATCCCCTGGGGGTGGACTGGAGTCCTAGGGATGAAATGGCAGAATCTGCAGCCTGGCTGCGATTAGCAGCTAGTGCCAGAAGATAGTAAATAGCAGCAGGACATATTTCTACTCACCATATGAGAGATAACATTTAAAAGGCAGTGCTGCTAGTCAGCTCTAAGAGGAAGAGGCTGGAAGATAAATTTCTGCAGTATCGTTTAGATTTTTGCTCTGGTTCTAAGAGCTTTGAAGTTGTTCTGGTAAGCGATGACTTGCTTTGTTGTTGTTAGATATCTCAGCATGTATTCATTCTGCTTTCCAGCAGACATGAAGACTGCGAATAAATCAAAATAAACCATTTAAAAATATGCTATGTGCTGTAGACAGAGGAAGTTTGAGGAAAGCATGTAAATATTAAGCACATGCCACCTGTTCACAGTACGAAAATGCTGATAAGATGCTGCTTCCTTTTTGACCCTAAGTTATGGGTTACTTCTGAGGAAGGATTCCTCTAATGTAGAAGTTGCTTATGTATCAGGGTAAGCATTTTTCAAAGTGATATTTCAAGGTCCTTCATACAAAAAAGGTAAGCATTGCTTGCTGTAATCAGCTTCTTAAATTTTACTCCAAATATTTTGGTAATGGGAGCAGAGTTTTGCTAGATGTATTTATTACACTTAGTGATGAGGTAACTGAAGCAATCTAAATGTATAGGCAGAGCGAGAAAAATGTAGGATAAAAATGGTGTTAATAGTTTGGTTTCTCAACCTTCAGCTCCTGGCAATATGCCATTACAAGGAATTATCTTCATGTAAAAGAGAAAATGCAAGACTGAGCAGCTGTAATGGTCTGCAGAGGTGTCCTTTCGTGTATGTTGATATGGACAGCTGATGTAGAAGCAGAAAATGGATCACGTGCTAGAACTTTAGCTTGCAAAACTTAGATCAATGTTTTTCTTAGGTAGAGAGCTTTGATATTTGTTAAACTGTAATTACTACTATGGATGTTTTGAAGTGTTCACCATGAGAAGCTACAGTATGAGTGGGTGGATCTGGCAGGAAACTACCACTTTGAGCCTAGAAAAATGAGCTCCTATGATACAAAAATAGATATAAAACGTGGCACAGAAGCTCTTTTGTGTCTTGAGATTGGCAGGCTTTCTATGAGGGTGGAAATTCATGTGAAAGTGCTTATTGGAGGTATTGGTCAGAGGTTTACTAGTCATTCACTGAAGGAAAATGAAGCTATAGCTGTACAGTGGCTTTTGACCCAGTGGGGATTTGGGAGCCAAAAAATACATCTGAAATAATTGAATAGAAGTCTAATCATTCTGTAAATTGAGCTAATCTTACCTTAAACAAACACAATCATGCTAGTTTAAACAAAGCTTAGTTACTTCTCAGAAATACTTTGTTAGAGGATTCAGTTTTGGTTTTAAAGCTTTTAGAACAGATCCTCATGAACCATGAGAGAATCTTTGAAGAATAATTAAGCCAGATTTTATGGTTTGGTTTGAAATGGACTCATCTGTTATTTCAGCACGGGTAACAGTACAGCAATTTAGAGGACAATACGTGGCTTTGTTTTGTACTGGAAAAGTCAGTAGTTATCTGTCTCATTCTTGTCATTTCTTTTGGACTGCTTTGTTAGATCTGAAGTTTCTGATGGGTCTTGGGAACCACAGGGCAATGGTTTGGTTTCTGAATTTTTTGAGAATAGATTTCTGTATACCTCTGTTTCAGAGTTTTATTAACTCAGACTTTTGAGAGGAAGACATCCTGCAAAGCATATGGTGACAGACAGACTAATTAATGTAACTTTACTTGAAAATAAACAGTTTGCATATAAGGAAGCGTTTACATGCCAAAGTGGCAATAATCATTTGGGGGGGAGGGGGAATAATCAGTCTAATTTAGTCATTAAAAAATAGTTAATTCGTAAAGCTTAATGAGCCGATTCTTCAAACTGCTCCATTGGTGCAGGCATCCAGGCAGTTCCCAAAGTGACTGCCAGCTTCAGCAACTCCTGGTGGCTTGTGGCTTACTGTAGTGCAAGGCTCAGCATCCTGCTGGCCCTGCGCCGTTCTGGCCTTGGTGTAGGATCCGCCCTTGAACTGCCCCCAGGCTCAAGAGCTCATCCTACGAGCGTAGTGCAGGTGTGTTTGAAGATGCCCATGGACAAAATCTGTCTGCCTGGCCAGGCAGAACCTTCTTCTACAGTCCTTAAAATAGCCTCCTCTCTTGCTCTCCGTTGACTCATCAGGAGATGAGAATTTATGGTTTAGGACTGCTTTGCTAGCCATGGTATGTCTTGTGGGATCTAATATGTCTTGTCTGAGTGTTGTTGGAAGTCTTGGAACCTCAGCATTTGCTCAGTATTTAAAAAGATGTATATTGAAATGTATCATCTCTGCTATTCACTGTTCCATTCCTACCATGACGTGATCCTTATTGTTCTTTCAAGCCTCAATAAAAGCATTAAAGCACATTATGAAAATGCATAGGAGTATCATTAGTGGCTTTCTTCAACATCCTGTAACATCCCTAAACCTCACCTCGATTTCAAATCTTGGAGGGTGTGTTGTGGCAGTATTGTGATTTAGTGAAGTTTTGCTTCCTTGTGTTATTATCTGAGGTGGAATCTCTGGTGCTGAATTAAAATAATTTCCCCCTTTGTGGAGACTGTAAAGCTCGCACCTGTTGAAAGGTGCGTTATAACATAGATGCGTTAAGGCTGACTCCCACATTATTTGAAAACTGCTTAATATCAAAGACTGCTATATATATTGAGTTCAGGATGAAGCAGGGGTTTCAGAAGGCAAATATGGAATAAACCTTGCCCGGTTCTATGTATCATAATAAATATATAGGGCATACACACTGAATGGCACAAATTGAGAGAGTCCTCGTGTATTTACCCCTTTTAAAGCCTAGGTGGTCAGTCTGTCTTGAAGAGGGAATTTCACCACTATGAAGAAGGCAGTTCGATGTTCATCTGCAAGCCGTGGATTTCACCCCAGGAGTTTTCTCCAGTATTTAAAGAATAATTCTTGCATAGAATTTAAGTGAACTACTTATTGTGTAGCACCAATACAGGTCCCTATAAAATTGTATAGTTTGGAATAAAAATAAATAAATCATGTTGTCCAAATGTAAATATGGATATATGTAATAATCGTTTCTGTAGCACCTTGTTAAGTTTGTGAAAGATCATTCACTGGATTCTTGTATTTGGTGGTGAAACTGACTGTTAGACCATCTATTCTCTGGCCCTCTGCATATCACACTTCATTCATTCTCACCACTCTACCTTTGAGCCCAGTATTCTGTGTTTGACCAAACTATGTTTTTATTGATTACATCAATATTAAAAAAAAAAAAAACTTAGTGTGCCTCATTCTTCTAGTTCCTCAAGAATTGTTAAGGAACCTTTTAGCTTTTGATGGTTCCTCATCTATCTAATGGGAAAATGCAGTCTCTCAGACACAGGTAAGATCCTTGTGGACATTTGGCTCTCATCCGCGCTTCTTGATAATATCAGTGTGGTTTAGTATGTCTTGTGGCATCTAATATGTCTTGTCTGTTTGAGTGTTGTTGGAAGTCTTGGAACCTCAGCATTTGCTCAGTATTTAAAAAGATGTATATTGAAATGTATCATCTCTGCTATTCACTGTTCCATTCCTACCATGACGTGATCCTTATTGTTCTTTCAAGCCTCAATAAAAGCATTAAAGCACAACAGTGATTTTTA
Organism: Stercorarius parasiticus; assembly: GCA_013396915.1. Taxonomy (NCBI): domain Eukaryota; kingdom Metazoa; phylum Chordata; class Aves; order Charadriiformes; family Stercorariidae; genus Stercorarius; species Stercorarius parasiticus. The sequence goes on from VWZL01004919.1 coordinate 1,191,698, forward strand.
TTACTTAGAATTTGAAAATTGTTGCATTATGTCAATATTCACATGTACTAGAAATCTTGTCGTGGTGGTGGTGGTGTTTTTTTGAAGGTTGACTATAATTTGGTTATTACTTAATATTGGCCTGGGATCTGGAGCTGACCCCATTACAACTTAGCAGGTTGCAATGCCTCTTACAGAGGATGAGAGGATTCCAATTAGGTTCAGTGAGATTTAGTGGATGTCCTTCAGTAATATTTAGCTGGGTCTGGGAAAAGGGCTGTATCTGAAATGGTGGTCAGACTGGGGTTTTTTTAGGTTTTTGGTTTGTTTGGTTGGTTTTGGTTTGTGTGGTTTTTTTGGGTTTTTTTGCTTGTTTTTGGTTTTTTTTTTTTTGCATTCACATACACAGATCAGCTCTATTACAAGTAACTTTCTTTGCCTGTGTAAGAGTCCTGGAACTGCTTCTAAACCAAGTACGATGAGGCACGAATGCACAGGTCTTGCACAAGAGAACTACCTCTGCTCCTGCCTTCTATCATTTTTCTAACTTGTTTCTTTGCTCTAATTGCATGGGATGAAGGTAACTTCCAATGGGGCAAATAGGTCCTCAAACAGATTTGTAGAAGAGTTCTACACCTCACGTAAATTACATTAAATTAGAGATGCAATACATGGAAGTATTTACTTCAGTTTAATAAGCAAACCAACTAAGAAATTACAGAGGATTGAAATTGTTTTTGAGACAAATAGTTTAATATGTTGAGAATCCAATCAGGACACTTAGTTTTAATTACGTATTTAATGCTGTTTCTTTCAAAATGAGCTATGCATGGCCTACTAACATAATAATTAAGAAAAGATTAGGTTAACACCATTAACTGAAATATTGATTGAATTAGATATTGAAATGTAATTGCAAAATGCTGTATAGACATTGTGGAGAACATGGACTAGATGACCTTTAAAGGTCCCTTCCAAACGAAATTATTCTGTGATTCTATGGAACATGGTTTTCATGGATATTTCTAATAGTGTACAGAGCTGATATATACCAAACCCAAGCTTTTAATCCATGTGGCAGGTTGTATATTAGAATCAATAAATGCCAGTGTAATAATTTCAGTTTGATAATTTGCAACCATCTCCATGAAGTAATATCTTTTTTATATTTAGAGATTGTGTATTTTCCTAATGAGCACATAGAAACTAATGAGTGGAGGTACTTCTGAGTTTTGCATTCAAAACTGAAGAATATTAAGATTTTTAACTAGTTTCAGTAGCCAGATACTCATCAGCTACACAAGATTATTGTGTAGAATTTACTTTTCTTATTTATTTATTAGTATTCATAACTTAACATTAGATACATAACTGTATCTCACTCAGTGGTCACCTTTCTGATTTCTTGGAAAGATTCTATAAAGTACAACAAGCAATCTCTGAGCTATGTGCTTTTGCAAGTTGTTCTATTTGAATTATAGACTCTATTGAGTCTAAACTGCAATACTCTGCTTAATATCAAGAGTGTAAGGGGCCCTGAAACAACAAGGTTGTTTATAGTCTTCAAGTGTTGATATCCAAGGAATGCCTCAAAGTGAAGATTGCTTCTGAGCACAAGTTATTTATAGCTTTCTGTTTGTTAAGGTGTTGCAGCCAAACACGTGGAACCGTGCTATGTGGGTCAGCCTTGAAACTATATGACTTATATTGTTCTTCTAAGGCATTGAAAGGATATTTTGCATCCCCAAACCTTGTTGATACTGCTCTATCAAATCACTGTCTTCTGAAATATGATTAGATAATTTAAAAAAATGTAGGTATACTTTGTAGTGCCCAAGGAATAGTCTCTTTTGGAGTAGTATATTTTTAGCACTAGGTCAGACTTACTCCTGATGTTGAACAAAGGCACATTTTCACCTCATGTATTGGCTCCTGGTAGAAGAAAAACTGCAAAATACAGTATATCAACAGGGAAGATTCACCCTGTGCTCCAAAGTAAACACAAATTTGTATCAGTTTCTTGTGTTCACACTTACTAGTACAGAATTGTACAGAGGGTAGGCCCCTGCCAAAATGCCACAGAGCTCAACTCTCAGCTTGATTACTCATTCACTCAAAAACAAAGCAACAGTCTTCAAGTTTCTGAAATTGTTGCCTCTTTGGGAATTTCCCAGACACTTATCAGATCTAATTATATCTACCTATCTATATCTAATATTTATATAACTAATATTAAATATAAATTGTTTATATATAAAAAGCTATTACCTAGCTTTAGGTGGGTGTAACGTTTGTTGCACTCTGTACATTCTCATGTTTTATGTATGAGAGTAACTGCAGTAGCTCACAGTGTCTGATACAAATTTAATCTGTCACGTTGACAGCGTTTAATTTATTATTAATTTTCAGTGCCTTCCACAACAGTAAAAAAATGAAAACACACCACCAACCACAAATAAACCATGTCAAAAAGTCCCCTGTCAAGCAGTGAGCAAATTCTGTTTCAAGAAAGAATCTGTGGTCTAAATATAGGAGGAGACTTGAATACCCCAAAGTTTCTAGCACAAGAAGAACAGAGAGCTAGTCAATGTGAAGTGAGTTGTGTAAGTGTACAAAGGAGAGCCTGATCCAAATTGTAATGAAGCTAAAAAACATTTTTGTGATTGTTAAATTGGAGGGGACTAAACTATAATGTTAAATTCTGTGTTGGATCTGGAACTGTGTGGTAAGAGAAGCATTGTTATATCTACTTTTTACGTAGGTCTTAAAAAAATCTGCCTTTTTCAATAGATACAGTTAGTGTACATGTGTTAAATTATCCTAGATAATCATCAGTTCTAGATCAAAGCAGTTAAATGCTTTTGGGAAGGGCAAAGCTGAAGTAATGTTTTCTGAAATGTATCTGAATATTGTTTGTTAATTTGGGGTTAGTTTCAGCAGTGATGAAATCTGTGATGACTCATCCATTAGACAAAGATTTATTATTTTTTTAGGACCTAACCTTTTCTGTCTGTCACAAATAGCTATTTTATCCATGTTATTTTCAGTTTCTAACAGGTCTTATCCTTGGTTTACAACTGTTAATAAAAATCTATAGTATATGCATATTTGTACAAGTATGACAGAGTACTTGTACATATATGCCAGAGATGACCTGCATTATGATCCTGCATCAGTGAAATCACTGCAGTTGTGCCATGAACATCCACAGAAGCAGACTGAGATACGACCTTGCGTAGTGACTCTCTTCTGGTAGAAATCAGTGAACTGCTGGGATACTACCTCTTTCTGTCTGCCCTCACAAACACCTCCCTCTCTCTTTTCCAATGTCAAGAATGACTTTTCCCCCCATTTTTCCAGGTTACTCCTGGGATTGTATCATGTTAGTTGATGTAGAAATATTGCCTGCCAGCTTGAAAACTGATGGAAACAGGGAGGCCTTTTATGGAAATGCTGACACAACTTTATCTATAGCATAGGAGTGTAAACCATCTGTTTCCAATAAGGTGGTTATTATCTTTTCTTGTCAAACTTATCACTATAAAAATATTTGCTCTCTTCTGCAATGTCTGTAACATAGTACAGGAGTGCAGTTAGGGACATGATAAGAATGAGCTCTATGGAGGATAGTTTTCCCTTTTGATACCATGCAGTTAATAAATCAATTTGTGCATATTTCATTGCTAGAGGCAAAAAGCTATATACCTTTTTATATTCTCCTAGTTCATCAGTTTTGGTATTTCTTTAGGGATCCAACACAGAGGACCACACTTAGACATGCATCTCATTCTGCAGCTCCTAAAATTGCTACATATCCACTTTAAAAAATGGGGCAGCAGAGGACTGTGCTGAGGAGTGATTGTAAACAGTGGGAGAGTCTCTCAGTGATGATGTTGATCCATTAACTTCAGTGCAACTGAACCTGTTCACACAAACTAAGGGTGAGGTTACTTCTATTTAGTCTGTGAAAATTTGTCCGTTTTCCGCTTTTGCTCATTTAATGCAATTCTTTCTGTTTTTGTCAGGTGTAATAGGCAGATTCGTGACAACAGGTAGATGTTAGGAGACCATAAACCTTGGAGGGTTTGGCCTTAAACTTTGAATATGGCCCTGGTGAATAAAAGTGGAGAAGAATTAATTTGTACTGTGTTGCCAACTCAGTGCTGAAGGCCTGATGAAGGCATGAAAAAAGTCTTGTGGGTGGCCTAGGAATATAAAATAAATTTATTCTGTTAAATGCATCTAGTATACTTTGCAACATTACTGAGAGTCTGAACTCTCACATCAATTTTTCAAGAGTCAGGCAGCAAAGCACTCTACCAAGGAGATGTGCATTGGTGTGTTAGCAGTTCACTTTTAGATCACTGTTTTCTTTAAGGCAGAAGTTACGTTATACTTGGAGACAGAAAGCTGCTCTTGAGTGCGGGACGTTTGTTGAGTATTTGGAAGGTCTGGGCGCAGCACACATGCATGACAATTCTGGCTGGCATGAGATAGAGAGCTTTCTCTCACTGCACCTACAACAGAGTCTGGCTTGTTGTTCATAGCTTGCCTCGTGTATGTGCAGCTCAGTTGTGCAGCTCATGCATTGTAGGTCCACCATGGGATTCTCATCCCCGAGGGCACTCTGTCTGTCTTAAAAAAGCACTAGTGTGAATCTCTAATGTCTGAAGTAATCGCTCCTTATCTCCTGCAGTGCATTTTGTTTTAGAAATACTGTATCATGTTAATAACTCATTTAATTAATTTGATTCCAGGTACGAGCCTGCTAACCTGATAGGAGTAATGATATTTTAAAAATAAGGTAGTGATGACATATTTGGCCTTATTTGTATGAAAGATTTCTGGGAGTAGCTATATTAGCACAGACCACTGGTGGACAAAGAGTAAGGAAGGATGCTGGCAATATTGCATTTCATAGTGTGAATAAATTTAGCAATAGGACACTGTGGTCTAGAAATTATCACAAACCTCTGGTGTACTTGGTGGATAGATGCCAGGTATTTCTAATCTTCTGGGAACTTTCATAGACCAGAATGATAGATATCTATGTGAAAAATAGATGCTGATTGATGGAGTGAAAGTCAAAATCTTTAGCTGGCATAAACTGGACAAGATCCAGTTTACTGACAGCTACTGATTTTTCAGAACTGTGGCTCCGAATCACCTGAGAATGCAACACTGTACTTCCAGCCTTTTTCTTCAAATGTAAGCAATACGAGTACCTTTAGCGATGCTCTTGATAATTGTAATGAAGTATAACATCCCAAACTCATTAACTGAATTTCAGTAGGCGATTAGAACAAAACAGGATAATTTGCATGTAGATGTTCCGTTCTTATTTAACAAAGAAATGGGAGTAGTGACTTGGGCAATAAAACCACCCCTTAAAGGACTTGGACATAAATATCTTAGAGGCTTTGAAGAACCAAGATAATGATGTCACTCCTGTCCTCTTGATCATAACATCAGACTTTACTGTTGTTACCAAGAGTGTGTTCCAACATATTTAGTACTTTGCTGAACTGGATTCCTATTTCTAAACTGATGGTAAAAAAATGGCAAATGGTTGTCTGTTCCTAAATCGTTGAGTGGCAATGATTTTTTTCCTAATAGGATGAGGTTACTTCTTGCTATGTAATTACTAATGCTTATAAAATTTTATTGAGCAGTTCTCGAATTGGAAATTGTAATGTTAAGGTATCTTCTTAAAGTAGCACTCAAATATATGTAATGTGGTGGAAGTAAAGGAAAGATATGTTTTTTTCTTAGGTAAAGACAACAGAGTTTCAGAGGAGGAATTTTGGATTTGGAGGAAGAAGATGAAGTGGAAGGGGTTTGTGGTTCAGAAAACGAAATTATGTAGTAAAGTAAAAAGATAGGAAATGAAGGTGCTCTTTGCGGAAAAGTAAGACTTTGAAGAGCTCAGGTGAGCTTGTGGTAAGCTGGAGTTTATCTGAACCAAGTAAAACATTATTCGAGCTTCTCCAGGGAGTCATGTGTAAAATATCATAGAGAGCTGGTGGATGGACTTGTATCATGTTTGTATGCCAAGCTGCTTCTTCAGTCACAGAATATTGTTTAAATGCAAAACTTGCAATAATTCCCTGTTCAAGTAGACCCCACAGGGCCTTAAAGAGGACTTTTGCGTCCTTTATGAAAAGTCCTAAATTGTAAGATTGAGAGAAGTATTTGAGCTGTTCTTATTTGTTGCTTGTATTGCGGTCTTAAATACTGTGTGAAAGATGTGACTGGTGATGCATGTAATGTACCACAATCTAAAGATCTACTACATTAGAGAGAAAAAATACTATACTGAAAGGTGTCTATAAGGAGCCGAAGTCATTTATCATGAAATTTCAGTGCCTCTAAATGTAACACAATAATGGTTTGCATGGGATTAAAGCCCACTGACATTAATGGGTGTCTTTTGATGCCAGTGGCTCTGTCCACAAAGGCTTATCATTTAATAGCACTGAAGACTTAAGTAATGATAAAAAAAAGGCGGTCCTTTTTTGTTTTTTTTTTTCCAGATGGGTAAATGCTACTGTCATGTAATTTTGGGAAACAGGCAAATTAGGACACACATTTTCACTGTTAAATGTGATATGCAGGATTCCTGGCTTCCAGTTGGTGATTTCTGCTTCAAAGACCACCAGGTTTGGTCACATAGGAGCCCAATTTTAAGTCAGGGCTTCCTATGTCATTTATACAGATTTCTGAATGCAATCAAAGACTGAATGTTTACACCAGCAGTGGGACATAGCCACAGTAGAGTGCCCACATACCCTGAATTGTTCTCTAAAAGTTATCTCGAGTTTAGTATCCAAGTTGCATGCCTTAAGCATGGATGCTCCTCTCAACCCCACACATTTTCATTCTTTTACAAAAGGGAAAATAAACAGTGTTTCTCTATTTTATGCATTTACGTGCATCTGATTGCAGCTCCTAACTCTGCTGTGAGAGTTAACTGGTGCAAAAAGATGTCTGTATCTGTAGAGCTTTGCTTTGGAAAAAAGTGGTCTTGTAACTTGGATGCTGCCTTCTTGGGCTTTTAAAGGCTCATATCAAAGAAACAATAGTAGGGTAAAATTAAAAAGATCTGAAAAATGATAAAATAGTTTTGAAATGAGGAACTAAGGGAAACAGAAAGTAGATTAAGTTCAAAGCAAACAGTAGCTGGAGGTGATGACGGCTGGTTTGTTTTAAGCCACACATCCCTACTTGAATTTTAATTCGTTCAAAATCTTTTTAGTATGGACTATTTCCCTGACGAAAGTTCATAATGCTTCATCCCTGAAGTATGGAAGGATATCCAATGAATAAGGGCAGGAGAGGCTGCAGGAAAGCCTTTAATTTCCTCTGTCCCAGAAACCATAATCCTACAGGAGAGCAAAGTAATGGATGGTATGTATCTTTTTAAAGAACATTTATCAATGTTCTACATCTAAATGACAGGGTGGATAGAATTTCTTCTTTGCTGACTTTTTATTTACCATTCAGCGTTTTTCTTTATGCTCATTTTTAATATGCATAGACGGAGAATTGGGACAGTACCAAAGCCAAGTTAAAAACGAAATTGAAATAAAAATACGTAACTTTATTCAAATGCATAATGCAGTAACAGAAAGTCTCCAGATAGGTAAAGATACCTCTAATTCTTCTTCCACACTGGATTTTTCTTAAACTGCCTTATTAATATTAATGCCCTATTAACATTAACAAGGTTAATGTTACCATTTCCCACTGTTGCATAAAGGCAAAATAAGAACCTGGCTTTTGTTTAAGCTTCCTTCTTAAATGTAATGAAGTCGTGCAATACTCAGAAAATGCAGTAAAGATATTTGTCCCTTGACCTAGCTCTATTCTTCTAGTAGGAATTAAATTAAAGTATGTTGGTCTGAAAATGTGAGATTCTACTTGGAGACATCCTGCACATCGCAGTATGCCACCACCAGCCTGTGCTAGAAGCTGCTTATAAATATCTGGGTTTTCCCTAGCCAGTGCAGATGAATTGAAGCAACCTTGAAGAGGTCTTATGACTCAGTAACGATGAAAAAGATAGAATTGGGTCAGGTCGGTGAAAACATTTTTCCTCAGCTTGAACTTGGATGTTCTTTTGCAAGGCTTTTTTGTTATAAAATTCTCTCTAGCAAACCCCAATGTTTTTTTGGATGAAATAGTTAATTTCAAACATCCTGAAAATGAAAGGAAAGGTTTTCAAGTGGATGTATCTAATAAAAGCACCTTCCTTGGTATTTCAGTAATTCAGTGCTTTCCAACAACAACAACAAAAAAGTAGAAAAATTCCTGACCAGTGCTAATTGTCTTGCTTTTATATTGTCTCAAGGATTTTCTCATCCCTAAACTTTATTGAAATGAACCGAGCTCTAATCACTTGTTAATTACCAACATTGTTACTTTTATGTACTGAAAGAAGGAAGCTGCTTATTGCTCCTATATCTGTAAGTAATAAATAAGTTTAACTTGTGTAGAAGTTAAACTCTCTCTTGGGCATGAAATGCACCCAAATCACTGTCTCTTCCTCACGCACACACACGTGATTGACTTTAGATTACACTTAAAACTAGGCTGCTCCTTCATAACCTTCATCCCTGATGCTGTGCAGAAAACAGCTAGGATGCCCTGGGGGCTGCCAAAGCCTGCTCCATGTCATCTTGAAACCAGAAGTTGCTGACTGAGCTGTCTGAACTGTGGTAAAGGTAATGGTAGCAGAAAAGAAGCAGAGGCTTTGTTCCTGGGATTTTTGCAGACTTTCTTGCTTACCATTCTTCTTTTTTAATTTCTCACAGGCCCAGAGTTTCAGTAAATGAATACCTTTGCTGTACAAACAGCATATTATGGGTATAGCTTTCCAGCAATACCTTCCACTCCACCCAAACGCTGGGTGGTTTTCGCTTCAGTTTGAAATCCTGTTGGAATGTAAGGATTTTTAATTATGGAATTGAATTTTCTTACTAATTACAAATCTTCATTTTTAGTTGAAAAAGAGGGTTATATTAGCCAGCAAGGATGCATTTAGGGGATTACATGAGTCCACTTTGCAAACCGCAATGTAGAAAAGCTTTGTGGAAAAGGCAATGTGTAATGATAGGTTTCTATTGAACTTTGATGTGTATAGCTTCAAAGAATGAGGATGTTTGGGCAGCAGCAAGTGTCTTTCTCTTAGATGTAATAAGAAAAGACATCCATACACATTTTGTCTGACTTCAAAGGAGCTAAATCCTACAAAACAAGGAAGGCAAACCAGTTCTTTTGCAGTGCGTGGTTATTTTATCAGACTTTGAGTATTATAGCGTCTGTGCAACTAGAAGAATCGAACTTGTAGGAGTTTGGATAGATGGGTGCAGAGAAGATCAGGCAGCAGTTAGGGGCTATTTATCTAATGAATTTTCTCTTTGCCATTGAACGGGTTAAATCGGAGTGCCTTCTACAATGAGATAATTGGCTTGGTGCACAAAGGAAGAGCGGTGGATGTTGTTTACATTTAGTTTAGCAAGGCTTTTTATGCCCTCCCCCGTAGCATCCATAGGCAAATTGGGGAAGTATTCAGTCTCATATTCAGTATTAGACTGGATGGGTGGAAACAAGATGAATGAAAACCTGGTGGGGCTATCGAGTTCAAAGAGTAATGGTTGGCAGTTCAAAGTCCAGCTGGTGGCTAGATAGTTGTGACAGTCCTCAAGGGTCAGTGCTGGGACCAACAAGAAATGGTTATTTCAGAATGTGGCTGACACAGTGCAATCCTACCCTGCACAGCTTGTCGCTTGCGCAATTGGTTTCTGGCTGGCTGGACAGCCAAGATGGCTTCTTGTGAATTGCCGGTAGATTTACTACAGGAATCCAAATGTACTGTGAGTGGAAACTGTGTCTCGCTGTTGTTGGCACAGGAAGCAGCTGAGACAATGTTCTTCACAGCCAAAATGCATTATTTTTTACTGATGCATAGGAGTCCAAGACTGGATTTTGGAAAGGCCAAAATCAAACATTCGTGGATTCCAGAACAGTGAGCCAAAGTAGACAGTAGAAGAATACTACATTTTCATTGTAATCTTGCTATTTTAGACCTAGGTTTTAATACATTAGTCACAGTTCCTTATACTCTGATAAGATTTTTCTTTAGTTTGTAGTAGCAGCTGGTTGGGCAGAATTCCCACCACTGGGGCACGTTTGCTTCCAGAATGAAGCCTCTTACATTTTAGGAAATGTGCTAATTGCAGTTTTAATTTTGTTTTAATTCTAAAGACTATGCCTGTGTTGCTGAACTTGTGAGCGGTGAGCGGTGCTGAGCCCTGGCCCTGTTCTGCCTCTGCTGACTGGAGCACTCTTGCAGCACATTCTCTCTGTAAGCTCCCCACCAAAAGAATCTGCTGGTTCTGTGGGACCAGCCTGTCTTCATGCAAATGAAAGTGATTCCGCTTAAAAATGTCATCCCAGACTCAAGAATGGGCTCCAGCACTTTGCTTAGAAAAACAAATGATCTCTGTTGCCTCAAGCCTCTGTTGAATTAATAAAACATAATAATTGGCCATGATAAGCATGCTGTTTAGGCTTTGTCTGCCGTGAGTCAGAAGAAAACTGTGGTACAGGTGGCTACAGCTGAACGGGCTTTGCTGTAACTACCTTGAATGACAAAGTCCAAGCAGGGCATTTGTGGCCGTGTGGGCTCCAGCAGAGACCAGGCACCTTGCTACAGATTGCAGCTTTTGACTGATTTGCTCCAACTGCTGAAATCTGCAACAGTGTTTCCTCAGGCATGCCCCGAATGCCTCCCCATTGCAATCTATGTGCAGCCTTAGACATTTGGAAGTAATTTTATTTTCCCACTGTATGCTTGAGGCTTGATTGCTGTCATTTGAGATTATTTGTGTGAGCACTGCTGGCAGATCGGGCTCTTCGAACTCCCTCCTTCACCCTATTCTCCTACAGGCACCAAGCAACGTGTCCAGCCATCCTACTGGTGAACCAAAGTAAAAACATGTTTACATCCAACCTTATTCATGGGATAAGTCTAGTTAGTTTAAGTGCTTTTGAAGTGTGCAGTTACTGTGGAGTAACCAACGGAAAAGGACGAGCCTGACCAATCTTTCAGCAAAGTGTCGCTGCTGCACGGTTCCCTGCCCTGTCCGTAGCGTAAGACGGGGTGTTTAGAAGGTTTGAGTCTTGTTCAGTAGCTCAGGAACAGTGAGGTTAATATGCAGATACATCATCAGATGCTTTTAGGGAGTTGCACAGTACAATAAACACTGGGTAGTGCTGTGGGACCAGCAAGAGAAATCCTTTTACTGGAAGGGATCCCAGTATATTCTGCCTTTGTATCTAGCATGTTTTGAATCTTGTAATAAAAACATTGTTCTTGATCTGTGTTGGAAATTAACTTTATCCATAAAAAGGCAAGCAAAAGTCCTATTTGCATGGATGGAGACATAAATACATGAACATGTGAGCTGGGGAAATACGGACTACCAAACCAAATGTAGGGTAGTATTGTTTCCATCCAGCTAAGGAAAACAGTGGAGAAGTGGTTGTATAATTTGGATGTTAATTAAAATTAATTCAGAGAAGTCTAATTGTATCCTAAGCATAGTTTTTCCTTTTCAGCTTCCCCTATTTGGCCAAATCTGGAATCACAATGCTGAGTGGAAAATAATAAAAATTATTTATTTTGGCACATTTTTCTGGAAGACACAAAACCCAGTTGCCAGATCACACTCAGAGAGCCCTTCACCTGGGAGATTACCTCTTCTCCCGAGTCAGAGTATACTGTTTTGCTGTTGCTTTCTGCCTCTGGACTGTTCAGAGCTTGGAGGCTGGATTTTCTTGGTTGATGAATCTCAGAGGGTGAACTCCCTCCCCTTAGTGCCAGTCAGAAGCGACTGGCTGTCCGCAAAGTCTATGTCTTTTAGCAAGGCGTTGGTTAACTGCTATAGCAATTTCAACGGTTAAGTAAGTCTCTGCTTGGGACCTGACTTGCACCTTGATACTTAGCAGTATTTATTCATACCCAATGTTATTTGTGGAGTCTGCATGAAAATGCTGAGTCTGTAATTTTCCAGTCCTAAAATACATGTTTTAAAATTATCTACATCATTTAGGAGAACACCCTGGGACTTGTCTATGTCTGAAACAAGGCATAAAGGGTTGCAGTTCCTTGTCTTAGAGGGCTGACTCCCTGAATCACATTAAAAACTCATTTGGAATTAAGACGATTCAACATCTTTTAATCTGTGGAACACTTTTAAAAACATTTATTGTCAGCTTTGCAAATTATCCTCCAGGATTTTTTTAAGCAGGTACTCTGCAGGATGGATTCAAAAAACCCACCTCTCTTCCTAAGAAACAATTTGGAAGAAACCTGGTTTTCTGCAGGTTTGTACTTTAAACTGTGTGCCTGCCCGCATTCCCAAAAAGTATAAGGGGTTTGTTTTACAATGGAGCCTTGGTGGGGCACTAACTTGGAACTCCCTTCTCTTCCTAACTGTGTATGTTCTCAGCATTTGCAGGAGCACAATTATCTTAGTGACCTGGTCTCTCACAAGGTCTCTGTCACACCTGGCTCAAATCAGCCACTGGAATCAAAAGGGCTTGAGGACACACATGTCACAGTGCAGCCAGCAGGATCGCATAAACCTAATTTCCTCAGGAAACCGTAGGAAAAATGCAAAATGAAATGTTCATCCAGACCTTCAGCTGGCATAAAACACAGAGCCACAGACTTTGAGAAAGTCATCTTGTTTTAGACCAATGAATGTCTGTGATAGTTATTCTTTTAGACGGTTCTGTAACGAATAAATCCTCTGCATGACACTCTTGATGAATCCGTGCATGTCATTTGTTGCTTATTCTCTTGGCTATGCAGGGAGACTTAAACTGAATTTGAAGCCACCGAGCGAATATTCATCTTCTGCAGCCTTTAGTGAATTAACAAGGTGTTACAAACCATGCTAGTGATTGGTGTTTCCAGGAGAATGCTGAGTTATTTGGATTTAAGTGTACTGTTGTACTGTAGCTGTTACCTAACGTTCACTGAGATATATGATGTATCCTGAATGGAAATGTCTGAATGCAAATTTGATTTCATTTTGACAATCAAATATTTCATACTAAGTGAACTGTGAATCAGTTCAAACTTCTATTAGTAAGGGATTCCAGGTTCATCCTCATGTATGTAACTGTAAAGTACTTCTGTAAACTGTGTGTGTTAATCATTATTAACAAGAATTGTTTCTGTGCAACAAATGCAAAATAGGTTTTGTATTTATCAGCACTCCTGAAAAGTGTCTGATTTTCAACATAATTGGTGTTTACATTATAATTTGCATGGCACAGTAATTTGGATAATACTTTATTTATTACCACTCCAAAAAAACTTATCAAAAGATAAACAGAACAGGCGCTCTGTTCTTATAAATGAGAGGTTTTTCCCATTGATTTAATGGGAACTGGATGAAGCTCTACATTATTGTTACAACAGGCTGACAGTCAAAGATTATTAACACCAAGCTCCTCTTGTCCCTCTCTTGGCAGTCTGTACACATGCACAACAGTACATCTGCAAAATGGTTGTTAGCACGTATCATCTTTCACTTTGATTTACTTCTGCACCTCTGCTTTGTGAGTCAGCAGGATTAAATTTTGTAATTCATAACTTGAAACTCAGCTTTTCATATTCTAGAATTTTTTTAAACTTAAAAACCATTGTATCTATGTAATGCTATATTTCCTCACACTTTTCACAAACTAGCATCAGGATGACAAAAAGAGGATGAGAAGCTACCTGCACAAGCTGTTTTGTTTCTTACCCTTTTTCATTAAATAACCTCTTTTGTTCTAGTCTTTTTATGTTAAGCAATGTAAAAGCATTGGGGTTTGGTTACAGTAGGCATCAAGAAGTCCCTCTTGGCAGAAGAAAGCATAAAACTGGCAGACTGTGCTTTCAGTTCCAGTCATCATCTTTTCTGCCTTTGTTAGACTGTGTTCTCTGCTGCTGTAGGTCTATCAGCCCTTAGGCTCCCTTAATTGTTGCATTGGTAGGACTAGTAAAAATGCAATGAAACAGAGCTGCTTTGCTGTCAAATCCTTTTCTTTCCTTTACCGTTTCATCTGTGAATCAAAGTTGTTAATGTCTGCAGAAAACCTATACATCTGCAAGTTTTGCTTGGGCAATTTTTTCCCCGAGTAGGGCATCGAGAGATGTATTCCCTTCCATCATATACCTGCCGTCTCCTCAGCTGAGGTAATGGTGGTTGACTGCTTCCGTGTTAGGTTGTCTATAGGCGGAGACAGGTAACAGGAGAGTATAGTTTGTAGCTTTGGAGAGACCTTAGGGTGACGGCTTCAGCAAGCCTCCCCGTTTGAATGTGTGGAATAGTCTTTCTTTTCTCCCCCTTCTTACCCTTTTCTTTTAAAATATTTTTGCTTAAGACATGGTGTTCCTTCCCCCTCCCCACACAACCCACCACCCCACCCCCCTGAATTTTTTCTTTTTGTGCTGTCATTTTCCTTCCTTCTTTCTTTCCATTCTACCTGGTTCCATGCCCAGGCCTTACTTTCCTTATTCACATGCAAGATACGAACCAGAAGGCAATGAAGGCAATGAAGGTAGAGTAATGTGGAGTAACTTGAAACAGTAAACCAAGCAGCAGTGAATTTACAGGTGCTGCTTTCAAAATTATGCGTATCTATCTGGTGGTGCAAGATTGAAATGCTTTCATGTGCAGTCTTTTAAAAAACTTCTCCTGTTATTGGCTTATTAAGGGGTGGAATTAACCTTGAGAGAAGTTTACTTGAAAGGAAAACAAGCTCAACATAAAATGCCCCAAGCACGATGTGCCTTGCACACCTTTACTGTGCATAAACTTGCCACTTGTTCTCCATGACTGACGGGCTTTGACAGCCATCTAGTGGCTGGGATGGGGGTCGTCGTCCCCCAGCCCACCCCCCGCCCCGTAATTAGTACAATTCCAGTATTGTCACAAAACTGGGCCTGGGTATGTCAGTGCACGATGTGATTTTTGCTTCCAAACTGTTGATGCATAGTCCCCGAGTATGATGATTTAGTATATTAGCTATAGCTGACTCTTTGGCTTCTGATCAAATAGTTCTTTAAAACAAAACTGATATCCCAACAGATCAATATGTAGCAGAAAAATAATTCCCTTGTACTCACTATGCCTTTCATTGAAATCCTCTTTCACGAAGGTCCTTTGTGCAAGCTCCTGAATGAACAAGTCCTTAAATATATCGTAAAGTATTACTTCTACCTTGCCTTTTATATTTGCAGGCTGCTTTGAAACTCATTTTCACCATCTTCAATGGATTCTCAACCCTGTAGATTCTCTAGTTAGGTCCAATACCAGTTCGAGCTGTACTTTTGTTGGTAAGAAAGGAATCAGTTAATGGGCTATCAGATCCTTTTGCCACATTAACAATTTGCAAAACTGATTCTCAAGCCATTCAGCAACTTATGTTACAATTGCAGAGGCAGAAAGAACACGCGACCCAGAGAGTTTGTGACTTGGTCTCTGTAATTAAAAAAACTTGCAGATTTCCAAACCAGGGAGGAAATGGTGGAACAATGTCCTTTGCTGCCTTTCCCGCTCTGGGTGTAGATGGATGATGTGCCTATAGTTCAGGCCTGAGAGTAAAATGTGATTGTGGGGAGTTGGCTTTGAAATAGATGCTCTTTTTGGGTTACTCTCTCAAGGTAATGCAGTCACAGCAGAAAGCGCCAAACGTAATCAAAAGATTTAAAATTAAAAACGTGTTTTCTGGCAGTATTGTGGGGTGGGAGTTTTTTTGTTGGTTTTTTTGGTTGTTGTTTTTTTGTCGATGGTGTTTTGTTGTTTTGTGGGTGGTTTGTTTTTTTTGGTTTGTTTTTTTTTTTTTAATATCAGCGTATCTGCAATCTGGTAGGAAAACAGACTTCTTAGTGCAGTTCCGGAAGTTGGTATGTGCTTTTTTTCCTCCGCCTTTCTCTACCTCTTTCTCAGCCGCTGAGCAGGACCCAGGCAGAAGCTAGTCACCGTCTGGCTCAGCTGTGATTTGCCAAAGCAGTTGCTATGTGGTTTATTTGAAGTCATGACAGAATGCTGACTTTGGGCTCGGTAACTTAGAAATTTCATTTATGCAAACTGCTGCTCTTCTGAACAGCACGACGAGTTCTGTGGGTGTTGCATTAAGGAAGACATAGACCATATGCCAGACATCTGGGGGGAAAAGGCTAAATATGTCAGACAGTGCATTATGTCATGCACACAAGGGAGAAGCAAGAAGAGTGCTTTCAAAAACGCGATCTGCAGTTTGGAAACGGATTCTCACAGTGTCATAAATGGACTGTAGAGCACACTTGGTTGATGTCTTTACTTCACACTGAAAACATTTCCTCCTGAGCTTCTGCAGCAACCCTTCGAGTCATTTTGTCAGTGGGTGTGATAAACCCATTGAAGAGAGGAGCTGACCTGGTATAAATTCGGATATAGTTTCTGTTAGAAAGCTGCAGAAGCTAGTGATGGCAGGCAACAGTTAATGGCACATCTGCTGCATTTCTCTGAGCTTTGACATTGATGGAGTGACTGGACTTTAGTTAAGGCATGAAGCTGAAATTCCAAATCTGTTCTTATTTATTACTTTGTGATTTTCTGTTTACAGCTGGTTTAAATTAGGACAGAAATGCATAGAACAGTGAAACTGTACTTGTCCTTAGAGCTGTTAATTTTTACGCTAATAACAGGTTTTCTTAAATTTGGACAACAAATTTTTTTAAGAAAACAGGTTTTCTTAAAAATGGATTTCTAAATAATTACTAAGAAATTAATTCTAAATTGGGATTCAAGGAAAAGAAAGAAAAGTAATAGTATTAAGACAAGAAAGGAAGTAAACCTTCTGTAAATGGAACGGATTAGGTTAAAAATTTTACATGCAACCTCAATAAAATAGAATGACCTCCATACAAATGCGTGACTATGTACATAGACAGGACATATGCATATAGTCGCTCAATGTGGTTCCTATATAAATGGCCACATAGGATAGGCTTTCATATATAATTAAAATATTTAGGTGGTATTTTGTATGTAGTTAATATATATCCATGGCAATAATTTATGCATGTGCTGGGGTTATCATGTAGAGCCATAACCAACTGGATTATAAAAACCGAGCAAAATAAGTAGTTTGAGGAGCCTGTCTTCACTCAGCTGGAGAAACTGCTGCAAGTACCCCTGCAATGGAGGCCGCTATTGCCACTGGGCAGTGACTGTCCTGTTTGGAAGATTTGGTTCTCTGTGTTGGTATTACTTTATGCCAAGACCCCAATAACTGAGTTCTTTTTCTTTTCCACAAACTCTTCCATGGCTGTTCAATGCTGTCCTAAGTCTGGCTGTGTAAGGTTCCTGCAGCAGGGTGCAGGTAGCGTATGCCCCTATGTACCGAAGTCTCGCAGGTTCTCCCCAGTCAGACATGTGTAATGCCCTGTGCTGGCACATAGCAGGAGTTCCTCAACACAGAGTTAGCACCCCACTTAGCAGAATGACATCCAGAGACTCCTGAGGCAGTATTCATTTGATACCGTGGTGGGCTTGTGCACTCCATGGTGACTTTGTTTTAATTCTTTCTGATTAAGAAATAAGGTGGTAAAATAAGAAAGACGCTTAAGATGACTGATGTTTAGAAGTCCTTAATATCAACTTCAGCTGTGCTGGTGGACTGTTTTCTTCACGTATGTTATGCTGCTTCTCATCTTCAGATAGGCTTTTTCCTTGTCCAGACCTACTCCTCCTTTGATTTCACGGTTGGAAAACGTGTCATATATTCTCTTTCCTACCTCAGGAGAAGATGTTGAAGAAATCGCCTGCACTCAGAATGGCCAGATGTACCTGAACAGGGATATTTGGAAGCCCTCACCATGCCAAATTTGCGTCTGTGACAACGGAGCTATTCTTTGTGATGAAATCCAGTGTCAAGATGTGCTGGAGTGTGAGAACCCACAGGTGCCCCCGGGAGAGTGCTGTCCCGTGTGTCCCCACACAACACGTGATTTTGACCCCACCATTGGTAAGATTACTTTCCAGTGTGCTTTTTTGACAGGAGAGCCAAACCAAAGAACTAGGAACCTCATGTTACTGAAATTTTTAATAGCATTTCCATGGTGAAAGTTTAAATCTGAAGAAAGTAGATACTTGGCAGTTATCTTCCATCTTGGGTTGCACCTGAGCTAGCTCTGGAAACAGTTTTATTCTGACTATGAATCTTATATGAGCCCAAATGGCTTTATAACTGAAAGGTTGATCTGAATTCCATCTTGATATTTCAAGGAGGTTGAATTCTGGCTTCTTTTTGTGTTTCATCTGGAACGGAAAGATAAATCTATTAAGATAAATACATATCATAAACATATTAAGATAAATCTATATTTATTACATAAACATATATATAATAAAATAAGTGTATGCTTTAATGAAATACTCAATTCAAGGCCCCTCCAATAGATGAATAAATGTAAACATTATATGTAAACAGTATAAAGTGTTTCCCCAAAGTGGAAACACAGATGCATGATCCTTTTGTGAGACATAAGAAAAAAAAAAATGTATGAAGTATTAACTACTCCCTGTTTGCATACTTTCTGTTATATACCTTAAAGGTTATGCCTTTTCCAGTCTATTTCTTCTCCCTGGAGAGACTTGGATGAAGCAATCCCCGTTAAATTTTCCTAAAAGAAAATCTCTTAACTTGCAATTAATGCTCATTAATACTGTGTATTGCATTATTTGAACTACATTTTATATATAGTAATTAAAGCAATTTCTTCAGAAGACATAATTGCTGTTGATCAGCTTAATGTAGGATAAAATAGTGATAAAGAGCACGTAGTACGGACTTGTGTAATTGAGCAATGGAGCAAGATGTGGCAAGCGTTAATACATAGATGGTGCATCCTGCTGTGTTTTGGGAGGCATTAGGCCAAGGCCAACAAGGTACACCCAACAAATATAAAAGCAGTATGGCTACATTCCAGAATTCCTTACTGTTATTCAAGGTATTAATAAAATATTCCTCTGAAGGATTTTTGTGGATATGAGTGTGGCTGTATCGCTCTGAATTCAGGTGCACGATATTGCAGGTGCTTTTCAAACAAGAAAAGGTCAAAAATGCCTCAGTCAGCTCTATCTTTTGAAAAATACCGTGTAATATGTTACGGATCCGTCAACATTGCTTGTATTGAAGTCAGTGACTTCACTGCCAATCATTAGGCCAGCTTCTGACAATTGCCCACATGATATTCTGCTTTTCTGAAGTGCTTTTTCTTGTTCTGTGCAATGCTGAGAAAGGTTGAGAATCAGGGAACATCATTGCAACCATTTTGACTCCTTACACCTGATCGAGGGAGTATGTGTGTCCTGGGGAACTTCCCCAGCTCCCTGTAGGCGATGCGCCGTCTTCTGTGCATCCAGGATCAAGGATGGCTCTAGCTGCAACACCTTCACTCAACTCTTACTGTGTTCTGCCTCTCAGAGTAAAAACATTAATTTCCTCTCTTTTCTTCTTTTGTTCTTTTTAATAGGTAGAGGAAGAAAGGTAAGATTTCCTTTTTTTTTTTTTNAAGAATCTATTGCATCTCCTTGGAGTGCTTCACAGAAATCAAATATAAGCTCTGTTAAATACACTTAATTCTTTCCTCTTGTTTTTCCTCAGTGGCTAGGGAAATTGTAGTCCACATGGAAAAAATGCTGGGATGCAGGCAAAAATCATGGTCTTACTATAGAGAATCCCCTGGCTGAAATCCCTGCTGTCTACATCAAAGGAATTCCAGTTTGAGTAGTTTGGTTGTTTCATCTCTAGCAGTGCCACAAAATGAGGGAAGGGACCACTAGGTCATTAGAAGCCAAACTATTACAACTTGCAGCTTGTTTTTTGATGAGGCTTAGCGGCCCGGTGTGCGGTAGGTAGCACTGGGCCGATGCGCTCTTGCACAGAGACGTGGTTCTGTGGGCAGCATCTCTCATAGTATGCAATTAAACAAAGAGAAGATTTATTCTTACAGAAGCTGCAAGATATAATTGAAATAATTTTGAGGTGATCAAGTATATACCCTCGCTGAAACTGAGTAGCTCTCTGTGCAGAGGTAGTTTAACGAAATAAATGGACTGTAACCAGCTTATTATTACTTGATAACGAGGCAGGAAGTTTTTTATCTTTACGAAGTCCTCTTTTTTTTTCCTTAATAAAATGGCTAACACAAATAGGTCTAAATCCAGATATTTTATGTAACATGTAATCATTGCCAACACATTCAGATCAAAGAAAATTCAATTGGCCAATGCTGTGTCCTTCACTCTGAAGCTGTACGGTATCATTTTGTATTCTATCCCTATGCTGCAGATGAACATTCAGGTTTTTTATGTCCATAGATTTAACGATATGAAATTTAATTTAATACCTTGAAGAAATGGAATCTGAATGCTGCTCTGGGCTCTGTATTTCCTATGAATCAAATCATCTGATAACAGAACTACGACATGTTTTCTAGTACTTAAATATCATGGTAATTTTTTAGTTTGATTCTTCTTTCAGCAAGTATGTTATGCAGTTAGAAAAAGTCTGTTAATTTATAGCCTTCATTTAATTGGTGTCCATAGTCATTAAAAATAGTATGAATTAGCTATCACAGGTACTTTAATTTAGTCTCAGTTGTATCCTTAGAGAAGTCTTAGCGTTTGTCACAGTCACAGGGATGGTATCGGTGAAACTGGTACTGTTAGTCGTACTTTCACTTGTTTTCTGCCATCTGATGTTTTTGTGTCTTTTTCCTACAGGGACAAAAAGGAGAACCTGGAATAGTGCCACCTGTAAGTCCATTTTTTTCTTCATCTATCAGCACACCTTAGAAGTGTACATTTTAGTACTTTAAAGCCGAATTGCAGTAATTAAGGCAATACAACAAAAATGTACAGCCTAGAAATGACAGGAATGGAATTAGTTGCACTGTTTCACATATATAACATTAGAAATTCCTGTCAATTGTATTTTGGGAAAAAAATGTATTGAGTTAAGTCTGTCATAATCTTTATTTTTATAGTTAGAATTTTGTGGAGGTATAATGGTAAATTAGTATTTGGAAAGTGTAGAGACACTTGAGAAAACAGGTGAAATAAATTGTCACTTTCTATCTTTATTATCCCTTTCCAGCATTAAGACAAACAAATTAAAAGAATCGATAAGTTGAGACTAAATCATTGTAATACTCTTATTTATTTCATCGTTTTTAGAATAACAATGTTACTTCCAAGATTTTGCTCATATTGCCTATAAAAAGACTACAAACTGGAAAGAGATAACTGGTAGAATTTTTATATATATATATTTTTTTTTTTTCAAAAAGCTTTACACCTTCCCTGGTACTTTAATCTTCTCTCTTCCTATTTACTTTTCAATAACTAATTTTTTGGTAGGGTATGTATGACAAATAATACCATAATGTGTTTGGTAACTTTAATTTATATTGCCTTCTTCAGGTTTCAGGAATACGAGGCCGCCCAGGACCAGCTGTGAGTAATTTTTGATGTTCTGTTTCTCTGATGATAGCATTTTCCACTTCCTGCCGTTTCTGTTTTGTATTGTGAGGGTGATGTGATGGAGGACTCTTCCATGCCTGTAGTGGGTATTGCCTGCAAAGATGCTGGATTTGAGGAGGCAACTAGATTATGGGATTTTTTACTAGTCTCGAGTCAGCCCATGCCCTAAGTGAATGGATGTGTGCCTGTAGTACATGCGTGGCTGAGGACCTTTGTGCAAGGTTGATGCTGGGGAATGCTTTTCTAGCAGGGATCTAGCAGGAGTAGAAGGAGAGGCAGGATGCTCCCCGGCTGTGGCTAAGCAGAGACCAGTTCTGGGCTAGCAAGAAGGATGTCTCAAACCTGTACATTTCTGCATTAAGAGCCTCCAGCATTCAGAAAACCTTTGCTAAATTAACTTGTGGAGCACAGGAGAGATGAAACTATTTTGTAGATCTCTGCATCCTGGTTCTACTCCCTTCAGGCAATGTACAATTGAGAAGAAATATTGAACAATTGGTGATTGTAGCTGTTTTCTTTATGATAATGTGAACACCCCCCCCAACCAAAATTAATTTTCAAATAAGCATTGCATTTCATATTTTCAGAGTGTTATTAATCATGAGTTAGATTAAAAGGCACTTAATATTTCTAATCTTTCTTTTAGGGACCTCCAGGCTCACAAGGACCACGAGGAGAACGAGGACCAAAGGGAAGACCTGTAAGTTATTAAATATTTCAGAAGGCAAGTACTGACTCACCTCAAATGGTTAGATGGCTTTTAACTGTCTCCATGTCTTCTAGAGTTACCAGAACTTTCTTCATATTTTCCAAGAATCAGGTAACAAACAGAAACATGTTTGTATTTCACCATTCCCTGGGTAGATTGAAACCTGAATGTTTTCACATAGTTGACAGGTTTAGCAATATTTCCACTAAAAGCCATCCTTTCTCAACACTTTCCCAAAGTAGTGTCTGAGAGTGTGGCTTTCTTCAGGAGTTAAAAAAAAAAGAACAAAACTGGAACATCGTGTTTGCCTGTTTAAGAACTTGCTGAATTTTTGCTGGTTACTACTGTGCATCAGAAGCAGTGTGAGCCGTGTGGCTCAGAGTATTTCAGCAAAGGCAAAGCTCAGGAAGTTAGCAGGAGTTAATATGTGACTACGTATGTTGGTATGCTGGTGAATAATATAATCAAGATTGCTCAGTGGAAATAAAGACTTCAGAAGGGAATTTCGGTGTCTGCATGTGGAGAACCACAGAAAGGCCAAAAGGGAGTGCTGAAAATACCAAAGATGACATGTTCCTGTTGAAAAACCTAGGTCAAAGAGCAGAAGCTGCTAAAAGCAGTTTTTTGAGTTGTATCATTGTAATTTCTATGTGGATATTTTCCTATCCCTCATGAGAGAGCGAGCCAATACTGAGTTCAGGCATAGGCCTAAAACTGACTCCTTTCTGCTGGTCCTCCAGTGAGTGCCTGTTGTCCATAGATGGTAAAGACACTTCTAAAGCAGTGGAGTAAGTGTGTAGCCTCTTTGAGATGGATGCCAAAGCCACTGCTGCTCTTAAATCACCATAAGACATTTGTTTGTTGAATGAGTATCAAGATGCTTGAAAGAATTCTGGGAGTAATTGTGAAATCTTGTGGTGTGTAGAGGAATCTTGACTGTGTTTCATAGAATCATAGAATCTTCATGGTTGGAAAGGACCTTTGAGATCATCGAGTCCAACCACACACACACAAAAAAACACCCCTACAATCTTTGTGACTAGAGCATGCCCTGAAGTGCCNAGTTGCCACCTACAAATACAAAACATGGTTTTCAGGGACGTTTTGAGGTGGGGAGTTGCACTGTTGCTCTTGAAGTAGGTTGATTTTTGGTGACTAGGAAGTAGGTGCTTTTCTAAAAAGAAATGAAAAAAANAGTGCCTGACCACTCTTTCAGTAAAGTAATTCTTCCTAATATCTAATCTAAACCTCCCCTGCCGCAACTTCAGACCATTTCCTCTGGTCCTGTCACTATTCACGTGGGAGAAGAGGCCAACACCCACCTCTCTGCAACCTCCTTTCAGGTAGTTGTCGAGGGCAATGAGGTCTCCCCTCAGCCTCCTCTTCTCCGAACTAAACATGCCCAGTTCCCTCAGCCTCTCCTCATATGGCTTGGTCTCCAGACCCCTCACTGGCTTGGTAGTTTATAGAGATGTCTGAAAGGCTTTCCTAATGTGCAATATTATCAATGAGATGCTAAATATTGTCTGATTCTCTGCCATGCATCCCTTGTATGTCTCTATAGAGCGGTTGCTAGAAGCACCGAAAACACCAAAAGGCTATTACAAATAGTTCTGAGTTCCTTTGACACGGGTTATTATACGGCTTTCAAGGAATATCAAGGGATTAGGAACCAGTCAGCTCCTTTAAAAATGTTACGTCAGAGGTTCTGGTGAGCCGTGTGTGTGTTAGAGTGCAGGTCTGAGACCAAAAAGTATTGCTTTTAGATACAGAGTGACTGCTAGTGCAGGATTTTTTATTTATACTTGTGTGAACACAGCTGCAGTTTATATTATGAAAACCTCTCTGCACATTGTTTGCACTTTTTTAAAAATACCTCATGGAGCAGGTAACCTTGTACAGACACCCTTTATAAAATTAATCTGGGTAAATACATTACTGACTAGTGATATTATGAAAACACTAAGCACATTTCCAAGCCATTTGTCTGTTTCTTTGGATGTTTTTTTGGTCTTTACATGAGGTCCTACTGACTAGTGAGTGGAAGGAACTCAACCTCGCTATGAATCTCTGCCTTTTACAAAAGCAGGACCCTTGCATGTAAAATGAACTCGGGAGTATTAGCATATTTTTTCCCCCAAATTCTTTGTTAGTGTAACAATGAGACTGAAACAGCTAGGGAATAGCATGTTTGCATTTTCAAAATGTATCTAAGGAGAGGGAGTTATGGAGCATGATAAAATTTTAGGTGTTTACAAATGAACTTTTGAAGACAGAAAATAAGCTTGAGCGTCCTCAGAACCATTGATATGTTTTGTTTCAATATGGGTTTACACTCGATTGGAATTGCAGAAGCAGTTAAAATACATAGTTTAAGAGTGTTATACCATGATCTGCATTTCCTTTTATTGCATTACAGGCAAAACCTGTAATAGTTTCCTGAACAGCGGCAGCAATGAGTCAGAATGTGTAAATTGAGTGTTTAAACGGTGCCACCTCGTGGCCTGTATTAGAATTTTTCCCCCCCTTTTTTTAAAAAAAATCTCGCTGANTTTGGTTAAGGTGTCTTTGTTTGGATATTGAAAATCAGTATTTGTGTAGAAGCTTGCTTAATTCTTTATAGGCAACTTTTTTTCTCTAACGCTTAGATTTGTTTTCTTTCTGTTTTGAGAACAAGCAAAAGAAGATAACTCACTCTTTTCCTCCTTTGCACTTTTAGGTTTGGCAGTGTGTACTTCTGTTTATAATAGAAATATTAAATAATGTTTTCTGCTAGAACCTTCTGCTTCCATCCACCGTGCATGAATCCTCATTTGTTTCAGAATACCATCTGTTCACAACTCATTCTGCGAGGAGGGGGGTGTGTGTGTGTACATGTATGTCTGAAAAGAAAAGGATTTTCCCCTGATTGTGAGGCTTATAGGAATTTCAGACCATAAAGATAGATTGAGAATTAAGAGAATTAGCTTATTCACTGGGAGTTTCCAGGAATCCTATTGTCAATGCTATCCCAGTGTAGCTCTTTCCCAAGGGAATGCTTTTTCTTTAACATGCGAACCATACTAGTTCAAATCATACCAGTTCAAACCATACTAGTTCAGACAAATTCCACTGAAATGTGTCGCAGACTGCAAGAAAACACAGTTCTCATCTCAAGGAAACACAAGCAATCTGTCTGATTGTAATTGTGTTTGTAAAGATGACTCACCGAACCAGACTTCCAAAGTTTTATGTTTAAGGATCCTTAAAATAGAAGAGCTCATTTTACAGTATAAAATTTTTCCTTGCCATCGTCAAACATTTTATTCAAATGAAGGAAGCAGTAGTGATAAGTACTTTAAAGTCTGTTTTTATGACTGAAGTATATCTTTATCGACCCTGTTGCTCTTGATTTTGTTCCACTAATGTTTTATTAGCTGCTTCTGTGTTTAATTTTAGTTCTGACACAAGATAAGATGAATCCAGTTTAGGAATCAAAAGTGGGTGATCAAAATGGGAGCAATGGGATGGCCTCCTAGCCTAT
Organism: Stercorarius parasiticus; assembly: GCA_013396915.1. Classification (NCBI taxonomy): domain Eukaryota; kingdom Metazoa; phylum Chordata; class Aves; order Charadriiformes; family Stercorariidae; genus Stercorarius; species Stercorarius parasiticus. The sequence continues at coordinate 1,217,505 of VWZL01004919.1, forward strand.
TCCGCAAATACTACCTAGACATAACATCGACACCAAGGGAGTTACTTCGCATTTTTGGCAGTGTAACTGTGTTGAGAAATCAGCAATAGTGTGAGCTTTCTAAACCATTCCTGATGCCAGGAGGCTGTAAAAATCCAGCCTTATGCTGGAGTTTCCTAAACGTGTATGTACATGGATCTGAGCTATATGTATTTTAGAAGTAAATTTGTGATATTCTATATTGTGTGCAAAGCCAAATAGTTTTTCGGGAGTAGTAGTATACTCTACTATGGAATGATAGGAAACCTGAGTTTCTAAAAGAGGCTCTGAGACAAATTACTGCAGTTTACTTGTGTGTTGGATTTGTGACTAATTTTAGCCAGTGCATCTGATCTGAAGGTAGGAACAGATCTTGAGGGATGTTTCTTTGAAGATCTTTCTGTAGAAATACATAAAACTTATCACAAACTTATCACAAAGACTAGGCAGTTGTTTGCCAGTTACAATGATTTTAATGAATACCTTTGCACACTGTTGGCATTTCTGATTTTTTTCTAGGGTCCTCGTGGTCCTCAAGGGATTGATGGTGAACCTGGTATTCCTGGCCAGCCTGGTGACCCTGGTCCTCCAGGGCATCCTACCCACCCAGGACCAGATGGACTAAGCAGGGTAAGTTTTACACTTGCTTTGGTAGACAGTGAAGTGAGTATTGGGCGAGATCCACATGATACAAAGAGTAACTTCTCTTCGCTTCAGTGAATGTGGAACTCTGTGCCCACATTTCCTGTCTCCCAGTCATGAGGGAGAGCAGCTAGTGACAGTCCAAGTTCTGCCAAAAACTGGGGCAAGTTGAACATGAGAAACCTTGGAAAGGACACACCCACACCTTTCACAATGGGTTTTAGCATCTAGAAGAGCCAAGGTGGCCAAATCTAAAACTCTCAGCAGGGTTCTGTTACTTCCACCTGATTTAGACCCAAGGGATCTGGGCAATAGTACAGGGAAACTGGTGTGCCAAATGAGGAACACAGAAAAGAAAAAGTAAGATTAATTATAAATAACAGAATAACTAACGAGAGAAATCAAAATGTGCTTAAGTATACTTCCTGCTGTAATTGTTTGGACCAACACTGAGATCAAGTATGGAATTGTCAAAAGCAGTGCTAACCAGCCACAGGCACAGACAAGGTGTTCTGCAAGACTCCCCCCCTCCCCAGCCTTGCAAATTCCATGGAACACTAATTGTGATTGATAATGAAATACATATTTGAATGTGTTTGTTACACATTCATTGCTGTTTGGAAGATATCTGTTTTGATTTCTCACTCCGTTGTTCCTGCGATGTTACTGAAAACAATACAGTTCTACTGACAATAAGCTGAAATATTCATGTTAGGCCAACAGCTTGCAAGTTTGGGCAGCATTTCCTGACTTAACCACCTTTCCAAATAGTTCTGAATCCAGCAGATTCAGCCCAAGTAATCATCTTCAGCACAGAGGAATCCCTTAGAATCACAGAAGCACCAGGATGGGTATTAGACCACCATCCTTTATAGATTTCCACAGAAAACATGAAAGAATAGGTGTGGCCAGAGATCTAAGACATTTTTGGTTTGTATTCCTGTCTCTGAAGCTAGTCAATCTCCAGCCTTGTGAAAAATGTGTTTGGGGACCAGTCTGATGCAGAACAAATGGTAAACCTTAGATGACTTGAATGGACATTTGTGCAGTTGCTCACTCTCAGCCACTGTAATCTCTTGCCTGCCACAAGTGAGGATCTGGCTCTGAACAAAACAAAATAAAACTGTTATTTCAACTATGTACTTGAAGAAGACGGAGGGCACTGAAGGTTGTCCCTGCTCTAACTCATTTGTCTCTATGAATTGTCATGAACAGCAGTGGCCTTCAACTTTGCTGGAGAAGGGCAACATGCTTAAATATTGTGGTCTGAAATCGTAATATCAGCTACGTTTCCATTTACCTTAAGGTATTTCTGAACTTGAAGCACAGTAAATGAAAACAAAAGAAAGACTTACAAGAAATAAAGGAATAGTGCAGATGAAATTAAGGTGTGATTTGAATTTGTAGGTGGTGAAAGAAATTAATTTCATGGGAGACTTTCCTCTTTTTAGGTAATTTTCTTATTTGTTTAATATTCAAATGGGAGTAGATTCAGAATAGTTAAGCAGACAATATAATGCATTTGACTGGTCTATGAAGCCTTGAACCTTAAATTTACAGGAAAGACAGCTTTTATTTTAATGATTATAACAAGAATTTAGTTCTTAGTGCTGCAAAGCCAATGTAAACAACAAAGATTTGATTGCATGAAATTTTGCTTTATGAAGCGTCAAAATGACTAACGCTAAAATAATCCACCTTATTTTTCCAGCCATTTTCAGCTCAGATGGCAGGACTGGATGAGAAATCTGGACTTGGTAGTCAGATGGGACTGATGCCTGGTGCAGTGGTAAGACCAGATTAGACCTGTACTGTAGAACGAGGTGGAAATGGTGTGCATTTGCAAAAACCCAAAGGGAATTCATCCTCTTCAACTTCCTATGCCTCTAGAACCTGGATGTACAGTATGTTCTAGTGCAGTTTTTCACAGGACCTGGAAAAAAGTGAAAAAATATTCTTCTGTTGAAGTGAAAGCTTTTTTTCCCACCTCTAGCTTTCTTGTCTTCCTTCCCTCCTCCTGAAATATAGCAGCTGCTAAGAGTAAGGTACAGGAAAAAAAGCTCACGATTTTCATAGAATCATAGAATGGTTTATGTTAAAAGGGACCTTAAAGTTAACGTCATCTAGTTCCAATCCCCCTGCCATGGGCAGGGACACCTTCCACTAGACGAGGCTGCTCAAAGCCCCATCCAGCCTAGCCTTGAACACTTCCAGGGATGGGGCATCCACAGCCTCCCTGGGCAACCTGTTCCAGTGCCTCACCACCCGCACAGTAAAGAATTTCTTCCCCGTATCTAATCTAAATCTACCCTCTTGCAGTTTGAAGCCATTATCCCTCGTCCTGTCACTACATGCCCTTGTAAAAAGAGTCTCTCCAGCTTTCGTGTAGGCAGCCTTCAGGTACTGGAAGGCCGCTATAAGGTATCCCTAGAGCCTTCTCTTCTCCAGGCTGAACAACCCCAACTCTCTCAGCCTGTCCTCATAGGAGAGGTGCTTCAGCCCTCTGATTGTATTCTGTTGTCTTGAGTCACTGCAGAGTAACTGAAGAGCATCAGGTGTAACGCAAAGCAGAATAAACAAATACGTAACTCTGAAGGCTTCTTTTCACATTGTGACATCAAAGATAGTTATTTTTGGTAGTAATTAAAAAAATTATTTCTGAAACCAGCTGTTAACTGAAAGCTGTGCTTCATTATTTTAAGACAGACATTCTATTTCTCCAGTGGGTCCAATTTTATCGTTGGCATCCCTCACTGTTTAGATAATGCCCTTTGCTTTTAGTGCACTAAGGACTTAATGATAACCATAACATTTTTTACTGTCTGTGAAAGCTGTTTCACCACAGCAAGCTGTCTCTGCTGGAACTCTTGGCGTTTTTTAGTATTATCTCTTTTCACTTCTTTTATCACGTTGTGATGTCTTGAAGATACAGTTACCCTCTTTGCTGTTATTTTTAACATTCATTGTTAAGGAAACCATCTTTTAGTGATTGTACTGTCCATGAGTTTGCCTACATGAATCTCGTCCCTCCAAGACCCCACTAGTAACTTTCAAGCACAGTTTCAATACAAATTGAAAGGTGCTAAAGGTAATCTGATGTTTTGCTTTAGGATTAAATTTTGCAGTGATTTCTTCAAAGAACTTTCCTTTTTTGTGACTGTCTCTCTCCAGTGAATTTGCTGTGTGCCCATGCAATGATTTGTTCTGGAAGTCTGTCCTACTTACTTTGTTGCCCTCCATCATTTTGCTTAATCCTTTCACTCAATTTGTCTTGAGACACTGCATCTCTTGTACTGCCTCTTCTTTTGTCATTATCAAATATGATTTGTTTTAATATTGATATATCTTTTAAATTATTTTTCAACATCTAGGCCTTTCAATATCTCTAAGGCCTTACGCAAAGTTTACTAAAGTCAGGTGTTACTCATTGTCTTTGGATTGATTCCTCAAGTTCCTTTCCTTGTACACTGAGTAACTGACAGTCACTCAGCTTAACCATTGTTTTTTGGTTTGTTTTTAATGTTGATTAGAATTATTAAATGGCCTATTACTAATGCTTCTACATTTGCTTTCTAAAAATTAATAAAAATTAATGAATTGTGTACAAAAGACATAAATCTTGAGCCTCTGTCGATGTGCAAGTTATTGACTACTATAGATGTTTTTGTACTGCTATAAACAAGAGAATTACTCTCAGACAAGATTATTGTAATTTATACCATGACATAAACATAAAGTATGAGATTTTTCCTAAAAATTCCATGAAACTTTTTAAGGGGAAATCTGAATTTTCTGTAACAAACCACAACTGTTTGGAAGATGTTTTGTGGTTGGTACAATTCATGAAAATACGTCCTTCCATCACTGTTTGTTGCTGTTCACAACTGAGAACAGCAGCATGAATTTATTTTGTCATTGGTTCCTTTATGAGATTAATCTGAGTAACGAGATTCCCTTCAAGGGAAGAATATTCTCCCCAACTCAATTCTGTTATTACAATTTTTTTCCGTGGAGCTATGCAGGCTGACTGACTCCAGAGGCTGTGAGGTTCCAGAAAGGAAACAAGCCCATATTTTCAGTTGCTAATGAATTTACACCGCTGTGGCTTTTTGAGTTTGAAGATTTCCATTCTTCGTACTTTTGTATTTCATAACATCAGTCTTGTGAGTAAAAGCCTTTCAGAGAGTTTGACCATAGAAATGTTGTCTTGGAGGTCACTATCAGGCCATTTTGCTGCCTTTGTTACTTGGGAAATGGTGATTCCAGTGTGTAACAAGTTATGTTTTTGATAGGGTCCAGTGGGTCCGAGAGGTCCTCAAGGTCTCCAAGGAAAACAAGTAAGTACTTCACTCCAGGGGATTTAAGGTAATTAGCCACGAGTGAAGGTAAAGTGCATAGTAACTGGTGTGTGTGTGCGTCTCTGAGACAATGTCCGTCTTCAGTGAGGCATTGACGAAAGCATCTGTATCCAGAACAGCATCTTGTGGCTCTCTAGAGCTCTGCTCCAGATGTACCCTGTATACAGAAGTTAACTCAAAAAGAACAATTTATTAGACCTTTAACAAGGTTTTAACCCAACAGACATTTTTTAATGGGGGAAGAGCAATGAAAATGGTGACTGTTTGGTTTCAGTATTGGCGTGGTGTTAAGTTTGCATTGGGATTTGTGTATGGCACAAGACTTATCTAAAGCTTTAGGGATTTTGGTATCCAACTTCCACTCATTTTGCAATGTGAACTGGTTCTGAATTAGTATCCAGGCTGTGCCATGGCTGTGATTTTCCTGATCATGGATTTTAATTTATATCCTTATAGTTTTACTTTTTGGAATTTGTAACTGTGTTCATCTTTGGTTAATTTTAGGGCGGTGCTGGCCCCACAGGCCCACCTGGTGAACCTGGGGATCCAGGACCTATGGTAAGACAAATAAACACAAGGATTTCTACAATAAAAATGCAAAAAATATATTATACCTCCTTACTTCAGAAAAGATTTTTTTTGTGTTGTCTCAGCTGAAGCTACTAAGTAACTTCAGTCAAGAGTTGTGGTGTTTGGAGCATGTTGTCCTGAATCAATGAATTTGAATTTTTTTGAACATGCATAATAATGATTATAATATAAGCAATCATTATTACTTTTCCAGCACAGACCTGAGGATGTTTAAGCACTGGTAGAACCATACCTGGTAAAACCATACCTGGTAGTGTAACTTACACAAAGGATGATGAGAATATTTATCTTTTTGAGGTGATAAAATGTTTTGAAAGTAGAAGTAAGCGCCAGAGATTTGGAACAATAGCAATTGTTATTTTTAACGTGTGGTGTTTTTTTTCCTCTCCTGAAGAATTCATCCTATACTTTTATATAACATAATGCAAGTTTCTTAGTGGCAGGATGGTTAGAAAGAACACTACAAAATTAAGCAAGTGTGTTTAGGCATAAAATAATCCTTTTTCTATGTCTGTTTTTGTAAAACCAGATTTTGAAATGGAGCAAATAGATATTTTAGTGATGGCTAAATTGACTTCTCAACAAATATATTTATTTCTTAGGGTCCAGTTGGTTCTCGTGGTCCAGAGGGACCTCCAGGCAAACCTGGTGAAGATGTAAGTTTGTTATTATTTGTATCTTGTTTGATTTTTAATAAAAAAATATTGGCATCTTTGAGACAGTGACTTACCAGCAGATGTGCCTGTTGTAACTAATTTTATCTGTTTACTTTTCTTTGTAATCATACTCTTCAATAAGTGCAGTGTCAAAACTATAAATCTTAGCAACCCTTTTCAAACTCCTCTAATCTTTTCCTTATATGTCACCATTATACCTAAGGTTTAAGCACTGGCACTTTATTATTTCTTTCGTCATCCAGTTCTTCCAACTGAGATGTCTTTCTTGAAATCAAACATAATAATATACCACAGTTAGGAGGGGGCAATTGGAGGCATCTCCTCTTTTGGGGATTGCATGATGAGTTAGAAGTACTGTCTGATGATAACATTCACCTGGATCTGGACAACAAAATATTAGTATTTAATTTTTTTGAACTTTTAAATAATTTATTATGCTCATAACTGATTTTATGACTCTGTCCATGTATGTACACATAGATGTAAGATGTATGTATTACACGTATTTTCTTTCCTATTGCATCACACAGAAAAGGGTCACTGACCTAGAATGAAATTATACACATTTAATAACACTGAACTAACAAGCTACAATGCAGGCAGTTTTAGACTGCTGTTCCTATGGAAAATTAAAGTAATTTGACTCTGCGTGAGGATAACAAAATGTTACCTCATTACTTCATAGGAAAACTACGTTGCAGTGCCATCTTGTGATGCTGAGATGCATTTTGGACTGAGTCATCAATTGACGCAATTCTTTGTTAAAAGCCTTTTTTAAGTTAATGTGTCTAATGCAAATTGCTAGTCGTGTGCAGTTGATTTATATCGCTGAAATTGTTACAGTAAAGAGAAGATATGTAATACTGATGTGAATGTCCTCATTTGTTTGAATGGAAGAATAATAAGTTAGTTTTCACATCTGCTATTTTCATGTGTCCTTTTTTTTTCTTTTCTTAGGGTGAACCTGGTAGACCAGGACAATCCGGTGAGCCTGGATTTCCAGGATCTCCAGTAAGAGCATGATTATTTACATTTTAGCAAAACAATCATACTTATGTTATCACTATCTCTTTTAATAATGAGTGCAAAGCTCTGCCGTTCAATTTCTGAAGTACTTGCGTTGGCTTATTCTACTGATCCAGATCAGTGTGATAGCTCAGAACCAAACGGGTGATTCAAAAGTCCTTGAGTTAACCCTGAGAGTCGTTTCACGGGTGCACGTTTCAACTGTTTCATAGATGAAATACACATAAAACAGATGACAGTACGTACAAGTTGTACTCCATTTCCCAGCATTTCACATGGTCGTTTGCAATCATGTGCAGGAAGTGCTCAGAGACTATAAAATGATGTCATGTCGGGCTGGCACTGTGTTACCTTTATAACAGTCAGTCTGAAAGCAGGGGAAGAGGGGATTGTATCACAGACTTATATAATTTATTTTTATCTATATTTGCAATATGCAGATGTAATTAAAGGATTTCCAAATACTACATACTTGTACTTCAGAGGATACTTGTAATGGTTTACTTTAGAAATAAAGAAAACAGGTATATCCAATGATAAAATGACATAATTTTATCGTCTTATATAATTTTGGCCCTGTCGTGGTTTAACCCCAGCTGGCAACAGGACCATGCAACCATTCACAAGGCTCTTTCCCCTCGTACACGATTTGCCTCCTTGCCATGTGCCTTGTTGCATGTGCGTGCTTCATCATTTGCCCTGGTTGCATAAACTGATATACATATACCACTGAGCACAGGAGTTTTTATAGGCGACATTCAGTCTAAACAAGCATAATTAGTACAGTTTCAAATTTATATACAAGAACTTGTATGACAACAAAGATCATCCTTCACTGAGAAACTCATTGAGTATAAACAATTTCAAGCAATCATCTAGTTTATTAATTTCAGAAATTTCATACCTTCATAAAGTAATTTTCCCTTTAGGAGTCTGCCAACTCTGGAATAATTTCCCACTGAACTTTATGATCAAATATTATCCATATAATTGACTGTGGGAAGGCAAAGACCTTTCTTACTTTTCTTGATGCTAACAAGGAACCAGCTTGTCTGTGTGTGCAGTTCTCCTCTCTAATGCTGAGATTTGACGTTTCTTTTTGCTCCTCTGAATATCAGTGTTGCTTCATGATGCTTCATTTTCCATAATATATCTTAATGATTTTTTGCTATGACAAACGGTATGAACTGTAATCTTTTTGAGAACTTTGGTTCAGAGGAACTATAATGAAGAAATGATGTTTAAACAGGTTGCTGAATTCTTGTTATCTGAGAGTACGAAGGTGTTAATGTGATTTCCATTATAAAATCACATGACCAATATTCTAACAGGAGGCACCTCACTCCCTTCCATTACTTAGTCTTTCCTGAAAGAGAAGTTGGGAAACTTGGTAGGAAACTAAGTGCAAGGCAACTTTGGTTTAATTGTTAAATGTGTTTTAATAGCAGTTTTTTATCATGCTACTTGACTGACATATTCTGAAAGAACATGCACAGTTTGCAGTTTGGTCTCAGTTTCTATCTTATTTTAAATGATAGCTCTGATTTTTGATCTCTATTTAATTAAGATTTCTTCATATTAAGCTTCAAAACTTGATCTACCACTAGTTATTACTTCTATTTGAGGTTTGATCATACACGATGTGAACAATAAAGCTTTTAATATCAGAGAAAATGTACATAATGTTGAGATTGTCTAACTTCATAGCATGTTATGCTGTATCAGCTGTGACCTGTTCAAATGCTATGCCTCACTATGTTATGTCACCAAGATGAAGGAGCATTAGGAATGTTAGTATTAATGCTTCTACCCTCTTCCCTGTTAACAGCCTTATCTCTAGGTTTATCTGCAGAAATAAGCATTTTATTTGTTTCTTCTTTTTTCTACTTAGGGACCTCGAGGCTTTCCTGGTGCTCCTGGTCTCCCAGGTCTCAAGGGTCACAGGGTAAGGAACACGATTTTCCCTCTCCTTACGGATGATGCTTCCAGGTAGTTTCAAGTATAAAGATACTCAACTTCTTTTGTGTTAGTGGTGAATTTGACTACACTTTTAACCCTGCCAGTTCCAGCAGAATCACTGGCGTTTGAGAGAAAGAGGGCCTTGCAGAAAATCAAGGCTATTCCCCTTTAAGCTGACCTCTGTACTATATTCTCTAGTGCTTTCTTCACTTTATTTTCAAATGATCTGGGAATCTGGAAGGAGCTTTCATGAGCCCTGCCAAGCTTCAGGAGGCACAGACCTGACAGTTCTGTCACTTTGTTGGCAAGTCCTGCATTAGGGTGGGGAACTGGAGAGGTGGATGTGTTTGCAACATGGAGTGATTAAAAATTACCAAGTTTTCTGGCCAGAATTGTACTTTGGGGAGGAATAAATAGGTTTCCTATGGCTCAGAGCCTCCTTCTTGTTGTTTTAAGTTTTTTTTTTTTTAAGTTTTTGTTTTAAAAAGGAAACCAAATCCAAGGAAATGTACCTTGTACAAATGGTTTCCATTTAGGAAATGTTTAAAAACTTTATTCCATCTGGATTTTTTCTTCTTTATTTTTTTTCCTTTCTTGCTTTTGCCACCTCTGATCCATTCTTAACACTTTAGTATCAAGTTATTTTAACAATAATAGTAGGAATGCTCTGTGTGTGTACATATATATAGTTTCTCCATATTTTTGTAACTCTTACAGGGATTGAAAGGACTTGACGGTCCAAAAGGTGAAATTGGAGCAGCTGGAGCAAAGGTATTTTCATGGCCCAAAGAACTAAATGCTTAAGCATGTTTTCTATAATACCAAATTAGTGAAAGATAGTCGGTCTTTCAAATGCAGCTTTGTACCCTCTCCTGCCAGTGCTACTGGTATGGAGCAGAGAGGTGATAATGGAATTGTCCGTTTTTACTGTGTGTTTGATCCATACAAATTGCTATACAAGGACAAGTCTGGGCTTTATACAGGAAGAGAGTTCAATAGAGCCAGTCACAATTTCAGCTGGGGCTCAGTTTTAGGCCTATAAGGTATCACTAGGTGAAGTGACTGTGGTCTGTCTGTGGCACCTATGTAAGACAACAAAGTTTGTTAACAAAGAGGCCATGCACATCTTGCAATTTTCCACTTAGCCAGTTTTTTGTTCTTGTTGGCTTTATGTGACCAAGCTGAGAGAGGAAAAACAGTTTTCTAACTTTTTTTAAAAAATAAAATAAAATAAAATATAAAATAAAATAAAAGCAACGCATAACTAAAACCTGACTCTCCTCTTTTGGATTACCATACTAGAGACTGCCTTAAAAGAAACAGGCATTGGCAAGGAGAGAGAATATATTTTATTGAACTGACTATTTTTCACCTAACAATTTTTTTCCCTTAAAATTTTTGACCCTCACTGGTACTGCAGCACCCTTACAACTTCAGCTCAGAGCCGTGGTAACACAGGATAGACAGCTGGAGACAATCCTTTCAAGATGAATTAAAAGATATTTTAAAAGAGCATAGAACACTTTTTTTCAGGCTTTTCCACATTGATCAGTGCTGATGCTGAAACATTTTTGGCCTAGCGTAGGCAATAATTGCATATGTGACAGAACTATTCCTTTAGATTAAAAACATAGTAAATTAAGTGAATCTTCCAAAATCTAAATTTAAGTGTGGAATCAGTAGTTAAGGAGAGCTTGTATAAGACAAGATTTCTTTCCTGAGACTGCTTACCACTTTCTGTGGAGGCAACAACAGCAGGAGACTTGGTAGAACCAGTGCAGGAGGTGGTGTGGGCTGTTAGCTAGAACAGGTAGGAGTTAAATCTGCTTCACTGAGAATCAGTAAATACAGCATTTCACATCAGCATGGGGAACAGTGCCCGTGATGCACACCGGGGACGGTGCGAATCTGCCTCCTAGGTCTAATGTAAGGGTGGAGGACAGGGGGGAAACACGTAACTCCATTTTCCTCTAGCCCAGTTCCTCTAATTGTGTCATTTCATTTCCATTTACAGGGAGAATCCGGACCAACAGGTGCCATGGGTGCAACGGGTCCTCTAGTGAGTGTCATGTGCATTGGGTATTACAGAAGTGGCTTTAAGATTGTAAATGCTATTGCCAATAGGAATTTAAGGTTTTGATGTCTGTACTTGATGTCATGAAGCTGAACTTTCTCTTAATTAAGGCTTTGTTTTCTATTACACTAACAGTAAATTTGCTCCACTATAAGCTGTTATTCTTTGCAATTCACAGGCATAGATAATAATAACAGATCAGAAGGCTCAACAGAACCTTTTTTGCAGATTTTGTGATTGCTTACCTACTCATGTAAGTGTAGGGTGACAAAATTGGTTTTTTACATGTTGATGCTTCACATGGAGCGATTTCAGTATGAGAAAAACTGTTTTAGTTGGTCTGAGATAGAAAAAGAATAATTTAGGTCAGAAACACACTAGCTAAGAAAACTGTGGACAGAGGATTTTGGAAGCTATGGTGAGGGTATGCGTGCGTGACATGGGAGTGAAACAGAGAAACTTTTTCTCGGAGTAGTTTTCGTTCAGATGTGGTTTTGGACAACTGCATACTTGTAAGCAGTGCCAACACGCCAAAAATTGACTCTCAGTAGTCCTCCTGGAAGTAAAGCACCTTTCTGATATCCGATAATGACATCTCTCTGTGAAGCAGTCTTGTGTCACGCAGAATGTAATATCCCTGAAGTGGAATCTAATTTTTGAATGAGACATAGTAAGTGAGATTGCATTATTGACTCTGGTGAGTATATACAGAATTTATTCTAATGTGTTTAAAACTGGAAATAGTGTTGGAACAGGAAAAGAGAAATTACAGTTCATTAAATTTCCGCTGGGCAAGCCTGTGCGGCTGCAAGGATTTATATAAGCTGCTACTTCTTTCCTGCTATAGGACAAGATAAGCTACACCTGCAGCTGGAAAAAGAATACCTTGGTTCCGTAACTGTTGTTTGCATCATTTGTCCTTGCCATGCTTGTATTCTCAGTGAACCTAATCATGTTCTCGTTAAAAGCAAATAAAGAAGACTGAGCAGAGACTCACTGAAGAGCAATGCAGTGCAAGACTTATTTGAAGCAAAGGAAAAGTCAAATGTGTTTAAAAAAAAGTAAAAAGCAAAGAAAAAGAAGGAGAAAAATAAAAGAGGGGGTAGCATGTGTTCTCTCCTCTACAGGGGGAAAAAATCAAGTGAAGTACGATCTCCCCTTTTTGTTATTCTGCCACAATGATCTCCTAAATAATGTACTTTTTGTTCTCTCGTCAAGGGTCCTAGAGGAATGCCAGGAGAAAGAGGTCGAATTGGACCACAGGGTGCCCCTGTAAGTAGGATCTTCCTCTCTTCTTCTAATTCTTCCATTGTTTCACTTAAATTTAAATCCTTGGACCTGAAAGCGTTTATTCATGTGTCTGCTAGTCACTTCCGTGGTGAGTTCAGCTCGAGCTTAAGAAAGTTAGTGCTGAGTAAAGTTTTGTGGGGTGAGACCTTTACTGTAAATTTCAAAACAGTTTTAAAAGGAGAATGCTAGCTTATGGTAATTTCTCATACCAGAGCTGCCCACGAGGCCAAATACCCTCACAACACTTTTTTCTGTAATACAAAAATGTCATCTTTGTTTGTGTGAAGTTTCTTTTGAGAGGCTATTTTCACCAAAAATACTGAACTAGAAATAAAAAGTTTAAAATGAAAGTTTATACTTTAAAATGAAAGTTTATACTTTCATTTTAAATAAAATCTTATGATTTAATTCCTGGTAATCAAGCTCTCTTCCTAAAAAATATTTTGCTTTTCAGCAAAAGGAGGGATTAGCCTTGACATGAGATGAGGGATAGCCTTGACAAGTTCTTTCTGTTGCTTTGCGTCCAGTGTCAAGTATTGTTTTTTCTGGCAGTTCTCCCCATGACTTTTATGTGCTCTGTTTATGTTATGTGCTCCATACAATCACACTGTCAAAATATTGGCCTTTCTGAAAGTAGAGAAATCCATTAACCTGAAGGGGAGCATAATTTCTTCCAGCACTTTTCCATGCCAGTGTTTGGAGGGCTCTGCCATCCAGCATTTCTTTGATTGCTTTCGTATGTATGGCTGTTAACACAAATGCTAACAATAAATAAATAAAAAAGTAGTTAGAGTTCTTATAAATACTCTATCTTGTCTATTTTCATATCTAGGGTGGACGTGGCCAACATGGTATGCCTGGGAAGCCAGGGCCAATGGTAAGTTTCTTTCTTAATCGCCTATTTTTTTTCCACCTTATATTTCCTACATGCCTTTTGACACTACCAGAAGAAGCACAAAGAAATTATTGGCAGTTGCTGGTAACAGGAATTATCTGTAAGTGATTCCAAGTTCTACTCAATTTAGCTTTAGTGCTGTCCTCCGAGATATGATACTCTGTAGTTTGCTTCATCTAAGGGTTTTAGTTTGCAGAGGTGTGGCATCTTCCCTGGAGAAGTGATGCTTTGCTGCTGATATGAAGTGGGATCCATATTGCAGGGAGATAAGTGTCCCAAAGACAAGCACTGTTAATATAAAGCAGTTTATAATTGCGTATTATCTTCCTTCACATACAAAGCTGGGAAATGAGATTGTAGCCGTTATCAGCAAGAAAAAATGCCACTCACTGATAGGAAAATTGCAATTGATCCATTACAAAACGTGTAAAAGATAGCCTTTTAATTACGGACCGTCACACATCGAACTGAAGAACCAGAAGCCTATGTGTGAATGTCCGCCAAGTTCAGAAAGCCTGGTATGCATGACTGTAGAAGTTCAAATCTGGTTGCAACAGGGCTGAAGATGACTGCGGCAGTTTAAACTGTGGATGTTGGTGTATCAAAGGGCGATGGTTTCAATCCTACAATCCAATCTCACAGGGCATTTGCAAAATGCACGTGAGTGAATTTACATGACGGTTAGGAAGCCAGTGGGATTATTCACATACATACAGTTAATAATGTGTTGCTTTTGCAAGTGAAAGCTTATGATGGTTTCGTACTATTTGTGCAAGGCCCTTTAAAAATGTGGCATTCTTTTTTGTTTGCTTTTTTGAAAGCATTACTTCTAGAATGTGGTTGACAGTTCCTGCCCTGTGATATAGCCAACCTGAACCTTTACCATTTCGTGAAGTTCAATTTAAATTAAAAAAAAGGGAAAAAACCCACCCCGAAAACATCACACAAAAAACCCCTCAAAACCCTAAAACACACCTGCCTGCAATTAAATTTCATTCTGTGCATGATCTTCATTTAATAGTGAGACAAGTCCTGAGAAAAATTCATTTACCTGTGTCATCTTAATGAACAGTCTGTTCTATTAAAAATCTCCGTAAGAAATAATTAACTGTAATAGAAGCTCAAAAAGTGAGTTTAAGTGTGTAAAAGCTGCAAAACTCAATTATTTACTATATCATGAAAGAAGGGTAACTTCTTAGAAGAAACTTTCAAACAATGAAAAGATTTTCAGTTTTGAAGACAAATTATAAAGTTAAAAAAAGCTGGATCCCGAGCTATGAAATTCTACATGGAGCTTGAAATTTTCCTTTGGCATAAAATATGAGCTCAGCTTCACTGGACATGATAATTGGTTGGCTAATATTTTTGGTAAAATCCCATGTAGTGTCACAAGGGAGATACTGGTACTTAATGCATATGTTTCTCATTGGAGGAAGTGTTAACGAAATGCATTGTTACTTGGGTCAGTGCAGTGGTACACCATAACTCTGGAAGTCTTCCTGCAACAAGAGGGAGATTTGGCAGACGTATTTGTGATACAATAATCCGGGACATAGGTTTTCAAAAATATACTTAGGGAGCTGTTACATCAGTTCTGTAGAAATCCAGTGCAAGGTCATGGCAGGAATGTTGCCTGTAATTAATGCTCAGCGGGACAGATTGTTCTTATTAAGTTTTTCAGCAGAACTTTATTACATAGAACATTTTTTCACAGTATGCATCATATTTTACAACAAGATAGAAAATCAGGAAAAGATAAAGAGGAATCATCTGGGAATAGCGTTGTAGTGAATATTTATAACCACGGTGTGCCGCCATCCAGAGAGTTTATAATACAGTAGAAAGGTCTTCTGTTGAATGTCTTGTTCAGCACAAGAGGCATTATGAAAATGGAAACAATTTACAAATTTACTTTAAAGCCCTTAATTGGAAGTCTTTGGGAGGTTTGTGTTGTGACATACAGGTATATTCAAGTGTATACACTTGAAGTTTGCTTTCTAGTGAGTATGGACAGTCTGTCATGTAATGCAGCCCCAGCTGTTTGCATCCCTGCCCAAACTTCACATCCTTACAGCCACGTGAGGTGTGCCTACACTCTGCAGTGTAATGCACCAAGGATTTGGCTCGAGAACCAGAAATAGTGTAGTCACATCGATGCTGTGATCTGCTCAAGCTGCCAGCCCTTCTTAGATCCAGCATCAACTATCTCAAGATCTAATTCCATTTGGGAAGAGCTATACTTTTTTTTTTTGGGGGAGCTGAAGATGTACCTCTGCACAACACTGTGTTTTGTGGTGTGGCATAACCCAGCCTTTCCTCCACTTCCTTTTCCAGAAATACCTGCCTATCTCTGAACAAAGATCCAAGCAGTAAACTGTCTCTGCTGTACGTCTTTGTCCATGCAGCCTTGAAAATTTGATACAAAAGCCGTGTTTAAAAGCTTGCAAATGAATTTGGGACTCATAATGGGGCAGAAGAGTAGGAAGTAGGGCATGTAGCTTTTAATTATATTTTCTATTGTCATGTTGCTTGCATCAAAAATCTTGTCTAGCAACCCATTCTTTCAATGTAGATGAGGCTTGTATTTCTCTTTTTTCTAGATTACTTTTTTCAGTTTAAAAGAATTGAAACTCTCCTTTGCTACGTTCTGTAGAACAAAATTGTGACAGCTTAACAAATATCTGATCTTTTAATTACCGTACCACAGTAGCATAGATATAAAAAGAGGATATAATACTTCATTAAAAACTAAAATTGCAAAACAATTGCTATAATAATTGTCAGCTGTGTACATTGCAATTTGGGCATTGATAGGTGAATCAAGAATTGTAACTTTGCTGAATTCAGTAAACACATTATTAAAATACTGCACCACAATTCCATAAAATATATGTGTCATTTAGAAAAATTATATTTATAGTTACTTTGGTTTTGTGATGAACAAATGTTTTATGACTAAAAGCACATTTAATTCCAGAACCATAGTAATGAGGTACTAATCTGTGTGACCTAAACTGCAGAATTATAGCTTTGTGTGTCTGTCTTTTATAGGGCCCACTTGGGATAACTGGTTCTCCAGGTTTTCCAGGTGTTCCTGGCGTAAAGGTAAGAAGTAAAACAAAAATATCTTTTTAATATATCTAACAACACCGAATTAAATACTGTGTACTAGACTACACAGAGTTCAGACTGACACCTATACAGGTCCCTAACAGTGGCTGTGAAATCAGTTTTAGTCAAGACCTTGAGACAGGAGATAGAAATCAGAAGCCAAATGAAGCAATTGCAATTCACCACAGTTACGATACTTTCTTTGCTTTCACTTTTGCTTGAGCTAAGGGGTGATTGTAAGATGAATGTCATGCTGTGCCTCAGGAATCTTGCCTAGTATACTTAAGAATAATAAGATGCATTATTACAAGTTAAGTTGTGAGAACTAGTCTAAGACAGTATGGAAGCAGTACCTTCTAGTGCTCACACTTCCACTTTTGGCCAAGAACACTTTTTTGAGATGACCTCGACTGGTAAGGAAAATGCTTGAACACCAACAGAGAAGTACTGCAGTTCGTCACAACAGAGCAAATGGTGATTACCACCTTTTCTGGCTCTGTGGAATTGGGCTGAAATGGAAAACTTTCACTGCCTGCAGCACCGTCTTTGTGGGACTTTCCTCTCTTGTTTTTCAAGAAAGAGCGCAATTTTTTTTTTCCTAGCCTTGAGAATATATCTGCAAAGATAGAAAAGACAACTTGTACAGCTTCCTTATGCTTCTTATACTTGCCCTCCACCCAGTTCCTTCTCTTTGTTCCTTTATACTCCTAAAACATAATAGGAAAAAATTATACAAGAAGAAGCTCTCAATTAGTCAGATAGCCAAGTTCAGCAGATGTTTTGTGATGTTGTGAAGCTGGCAACATTCACGGAACAGCTTTTTGGAAACAAGTCTTAATAAGGATATTAACATAATGTATACAATTAAATGATAAACCTTTTAGTGCATGTCATAGAATGTTTTGGTATAACTAAGCACTACTTAATACCTAAATAAATGTTTGGAGAAGTTGTCACATGATGAGTCAATGAAAGCTTTTGAAAAGGAGGAGCTACATTCAAGTTTGATCATCAGATGATGTAAAATTGGAATAGCTGCTTTGAACTCATAAAAGCTAAGCAAAGTACATGATGAAGATGTGGACTTCGGTTGTGAAGATGTGATATTAACAGTCATCAGTTCCAGAAGGCAAACTTCCTGTGTAAAGATAAAATTCAAAGGAGATGCCAGGAGGGATTTTTTTATTGGAGCATCTAGTCCAATCTTTCATGGATTTTATATTTAATACAGTGCTGCAACGGTGAGTTAATCTGTACCGTGCAAAAGAACCCCAGATGTGTTATCCCTTCTAAATATTAAGCCTTAGCTGTTAACAAAGCTAAAACGAAGTTGTCAAATTACACGTGCATACTGGGATTTTAGAGAGAGATGTGTTTCTAAAATATCTCATCTGATTTAGGTCACTGGATATAGTGCTGCTTCTCTGTACAAAGTTTCCTTGTCCTTGTATACCTTGAGGAAAAATTCTGTTTGTATTTTTAAAGTTTACATTCACATACAAGTAGTAGAAGCAGAATTGAGTAAGCAAAAATATATTTTAAGGATAATAAACTGAATTGTTATTGATAATAAACCTGAATTGTTTTTCTCAGTATTGCTCCTTAGTTACTTTGAGGTGCTACTTTTTAGAGCAAAATAATCCCCAGTTGTTTTCTCCTGTGAAATCTTAGGGTGAAGCAGGTCCAACAGGTCCTCGTGGTCCTGAAGGTCCTCAAGGACAAAGAGGTGAAACAGGTCCACAGGGCCCGGCTGGATCACAAGGTCTTCCTGTAAGTACATTAAATTGAGTTCCTCAGTGCTTAGCTTGCACGTGTTGCCTGTTTATAGGGGATTTTAATACCCTACTTGATAGACGCTGAGTTTTGTTCAAATTAGTTTTTTCCTCGGGAAAGAAAACATATAATTCGTTTTGTGCTTTTTTTTTTTATAATAACTTTTTCTTATTTAATTAAAACAACTTGGAAAACTGAAAGTTACACAGCCTGATACAGTCTCAATCCTACAAGTACTTTACAGTTTAAGCTTAAACATAGGATCTTAAAGATGAAAAGTCACATTAATTTGCACACTTTGTTATTCATATTACCTACTCATTTACATAAGTAGATCTTACGTTGCTGTGTATATTTAATATTCTTTATTGTCTGGTCTTGTAAAGTGGATAAAATAACTAGAATTTTCTGCTTTTGTTATTGATACCCTCCTCATTAAAATTAATTTTAATGATTGGTACATTATTTTTAGGGTACCGAAGGGACAGATGGTTCCCCAGGTGCTAAGGGCCCAACTGTAAGTGATCATATCCCCAGTTGAAGAAATTGTGTAAGTGGATTTATTTTATTTCCATATTTTTATTAGTTTTCCTTACTATGCTTGCTGTTATTTCTATTTATAGGGATCTCCAGGCACTGGAGGCCCCCCTGGCTTATCAGGTCCACCTGGTTCCCCAGGACCTCAAGGCAGTACTGGCCCACCTGGTATTCGAGGCCAGCCGGTAACGATGTCTTTGTCTTTGGAAATTAAGATGTCTAGTAAATGTGTCATGCTATGAAACTAAAACAGTGATTAGCAGTGAGGTTCCTTTAAATAAATTAATAACATGCTAGTAAATATGCTGAGACTTGGATCTTGTGAATCTTCTGTGTGTCCAAAATACTATTTTGCTTTCTTAGCGGCCTAAGAAGGAAGAGTGTCTATATAAACTTGGACAAATAGGAGCAATTGCCTCCTGAAATTGTCTCATTTATATTTTGGTTTTGATAATGTTATAATAAACAAGCATGCTAAGGGGAAAGGCAAACAATTGTAAGCATAAACTGCAACTAGTTACTAAACTAGGGAATGTTTTTCTGTTTGACAGCATAATCCAAAATGGTTGAATGACTTATGTGGGGTTTTAACCTTATGGGTGTTATTCATGTTTCTTTTCAGGGAGACCCTGGTGTCCCAGGTTTCAAGGGAGAAGCGGGACCCAAAGGTGAACCTGTAAGTTTCCATATGCTTTGTAAGATGAAAAGGAATCCCAAAGGCTTGTATGAGTATTTTGAATAGATTCTCACAATTTTCAAGACACTTCTGATGCTTGTAATCATGAGAAGATTACTTTTGTTTTTCGAGTAATTGTTGTGGAAGACAAACCATGGTGAACCTGGCTATACGGTACTAAGAATGAATGCTGAAGAAGGTCCTTTGGTGTTATAAATCACCTACTCAGTATAAACCTTACAGGACTCAAGGACTGAGAAACCAATTAATCCATCTACTGAGGTTTCTGTAGCATGCAGAATAAGTTTATTCTAATTTTCTCATCTCATGAGAAATAGGTCCATATGCTTCTGGACATTTAGAAGCACACAGGTCTGTGTGCTAAACATAATTAAAAAGTCCTTTTTATTCTAATCTTACTTTTAATACATTTTATACTTATGCAGTAATGTATATATTAACTATATTTTATTTATACATTAGTATAAATATTTATACCTGTATGCTATGAATAGCTGCTTAGCCCACGGCTAAGATTATTTGAGAACATGGTTAATTTCATGCTGTAACCATCTGAATTTTGGAAGAAAAGTGGTTCTGTGGAGTTGGAGTCAGTTTGACTTGTTAACCAACCTTTAGTTTTTCTTTCTCACTAGTTAAATGATCACGTAATAGCTGACAAAACTGTACAGATGACGTAATGGTTTCCTTACCACTGACTGTTCTCCTTTGAGAATTTCTGCAGGAGTCTCACTGAATTTTCATCCTTTGCAGCTTGTCCAATTGATAATAATAAATACAAATTGTTGTATCTGAGCAAATAGGTGATTATAAGAAGCACTGTGTGGTGAAACTGCAGAATTACAGTTTATTCATAGTTTAATTCTTACTGAAATATTAGCTTTTAAAAATTGTAAAAGAGAAAAGCTGATGCTGAAAAGTTGCATTTTTTAACTGATTCAAATCCTAACTATATTTTTTTCTCCTTTATTTGGAAAAACATGTATGATGTTTAGAAGACAGTCTACCTGTCTTCAGTATACCTGAGAAGTGGTGAGTTTAACAATGATTTTTTAAAAAACATTTTACTTTCACTAGGGCCCACAAGGTCCCCAGGGTCCCATTGGCCCTGTAGGTGAAGAAGGGAAAAGAGGTCCTCGAGGTGATCCAGGGTCAGTAGGTCCACCAGGCCCTGTTGGAGAGAGGGTAAGCAATGCAAAGGAATAATATGTCTTGAGAGATGCACTGCTAAGCCAAAAAACCTCTTGACCTAAGCATGAACTTTCTTACAGCTCCATTGTGGGTGAAGTCAAACTTTATTTTCCTAACAGTGGTTAATTTGTATCTATAACTTTGTTCTATATCAGATTAATGATTTTAGGGTGCTGTCTTTTGTGAAATACTCTTATTGAAAATGATACCCTGAGGATCAGGATATAAAAATATGGCATGTTTTTTGTGCTCTAATTATTATTTTTGGGGAAAAGAAATCTGTCATACTGAGCATTATTTTTTCCCTGGATATTTTCATTTGTGCTGTGAACGCACAGGATAATATGGTAGCAGAGTGATGGAGATGTGACGAGCTAACCTGCAGATTTTTCACTTAACCCCTGTACAAATGGCCATCTTGTTTCCAATGAGGCTGTTCACATATGAGCTGTTCAGCATGCATGAATGAAACATTGAAATTTTTACCTCTCCAAGTGGTTAAAAAAACCCCAAGTTTAAAGTATTGAAGTAAGAAAGTTGTAAGGAAGTAAACTGAACCCCCAAACCATAAATCTAGTACTTTATTGCAATGTTATGTAAAAATTAAGATGATGATCTAGTATCTATGGCTTTTCCTAGGGTGCTCCTGGTAATCGTGGTTTTCCCGGTTCTGATGGCCTGCCTGGACCAAAGGTAAATGAAATTAAAGTGTCTGTCTTTTTTCTGGGTAATTTTAAAAATTTACATACATACAGATATACAGAAAGAAAGTGTTCCGTTAAAAACGTATGCTTCTTGGCAAATGGGCAGATCCTCAAAATCATTGGAAATAGGGTCAAAAGGAATGGACAAATGCCTAAAATCTTTTTAGGGAAAAGTCACTTTCAGTTCCTGTGATGTTCAGCTTTCCTTCCATGTCCCTCATTTAATGCTCCCTCATGCTGAAATGTGAATAGATAAGAGATGTTTGCCTGTTTCTACTGCTATATTGCTTTGTGTATTACTCTATGGTAATATTTATGTATTACTTTATAGTAGGTAACTATTTGAAGAATTGCCTTTTCTTTGTGTGTGGTATAGTTTTTCTAGACATGCCCCTTGAACAGATGGTCTTATCTGTCTTTGGCTTTCCTAAGTGCTATAACACTTCTGTGGAAGTGACTCATATGTATTTGTCTAGTGTTTCTGTAAATTCGTAGCTTCTTGGTAAAAATACATTCTAAAATCCTTGTATAAATTTGTTTTATGGAAGAGGCAACTTTTAAGTAATAATTTTTTGGGAAAAATTAATAACGTATTAAAAGCATTAATGATTTGTAACTCTGTTTGCAAATATAGGTCATTAATACAAGATACCCGTTTTATTTAATCTTCTCTTATTGTTGCTATTCTTTTACTGTTGCTACCTGTTAACTAGTAGCCCATTGGTATCTTCTAGGGTGCCCAAGGGGAGCGTGGTGCAGCAGGTTCTTCTGGACCTAAAGGAGGTCAGGGAGATCCTGGGCGTCCTGGTGAACCTGGCCTCCCAGGTGCAAGGGTAAGGAACTAATAACAGTACACTATAAATCGTGACTATAAACCACGATATCTTTCAGTTTCAAAAGGCAGCAATGAACTTTGCAGCAGTACAAAGCTGTTATACAAGGACTGACTTGTTTCAGTGGGGCTACTTAAAGGGTAAAGGCCAAAATACCTGTCTTTTCTCCTGCTGAAGCTGGGAAGCACAGGTTCCATTTGTCTTCGAAAAAGGAGAAAAAGCCCTGATTGAGACCAGCTAATGAAACTGAAGGAAGGGTGCTCGTAAAGCACATAGTTGCCACAAATAACATGAACTGAAGGCCAGACCTTCATTAAGTTGGTGATTGATAATTTACATAGTTGAGTGGTGCATGTCATCTAGAGGTTTTTTTCAGGAAAAATGTTGGGGGAGAATTTGGAATATCACAAAAGGAGAAAAAGGGAACAGCAAGTATAAGATGTGATATAAATCACTGAGCAATGTTCGCAGAAATAAAGATGACCTGTGAGAAGCTCAAGAAGTGTAAAAGCAAGAAAAGGGAGAATGGGAAAGGGAAGATCAAAGATAGTGGGGGATGAAGCTGTAAAGTGAAGATGAGGATGAGGACCTTTGAAACACAGAAGATGTTGTGTAAAGAACCTCTTGGTGTTTGTACCGTGGTAGTAACTGACCGTATCTTTTGGATTTATTTACATTTGTCTATTATTCTAGAATTATATGCAGAACTTAACACCAATATTATTCCTGATTTTAGGGTTTGACAGGAAATCCAGGCGTTCAAGGCCCTGAAGGAAAACTTGGCCCCTTGGTAAGTGACACAAAAATTAGTCCTTTCCGTAAGGAAACGCTAATTCAAGTTGCAACTCTTGAAATTACTTTTATTAACTTGAGTTTTCTTGATTTCTGAAGGTTCATCTTCTCTTTTAAGTGTTCCCTTTAGATTCCTATCTCCCAAAGTAGTGCAGATAATGTTCCTTTAGTTTTGTCTGTATAGCAGTGTTTGTTGTTTAGCAGCTGATGCAATATTTTTAAACCATTTTGAACTAAATATCTTTTCTAAATGTCTCTTTAAGGAAACAATAAAGTATTTGTACAAAATAGCTCAATGATGATAATTGCATAGTATTTGCCTAAAGTTATGTCTGCTTAAAGATATTTTGACTGATAACTGTAGCACCAACCTGTGTTAATGTTATTTTCTATATATACAAAATTTTCCAAGGGTAAATAGGTTCATATGAATAAAATAATTTAATGTTTAATGTGGAAAATGTTTTTTCTCTGTAGGGTGCTCCTGGAGAAGATGGACGTCCAGGTCCAGCAGGTTCAATAGGAATCAGAGGTCAGCCAGGCAGCATGGGCCTCCCTGGGCCAAAGGGTAGTAGTGTGAGTATGGCACTTGGTACCCAAGATCTGTTTAACTTTAAACATTTGCATACCTTTTAATGGATTAAACCAGTATGTAAATATAGTCATTTTTATTTCTGCAAATTAGGGTGATCCTGGAAAACCTGGAGAAGCAGGCAATGCAGGTGTCCCAGGACAGAGAGTGAGTGTGACTGTTATTTGCAGTGATTACATAAAATGATGCTTTTCTGTTATATATGTTCACTATACAAGACTTCTTCCTATGTCATTTTAATTTAGGGAGCTCCTGGTAAAGACGGTGAAGTTGGTCCTTCTGGTCCTGTTGGCCCACCAGTAAGTCAACTTTTACCACTCTGCCTGCCTGCCTGTCACTTCATCCATTACTCTTTATGCTTCTATTTTTATCTTCATGCCAGTTGTTGATTCCAAACAAAAAATCCCAAGAACATTTAAAGAAAAAATTTTCCTAGAAAAATGGAAAATTTTATATTGGAAAATATATACATTGGTAGGCTAATTCCTTTTACTGACCATTTCAAAAAATAGTGTAAGGAGCAAAATTTTCTCATAGTTCATTTTCCTAGCTTCCTTTGTTTCAATGGAACTGTGTGTTTTCCTGTCAGCACAGACTTTTGAGGAGGGAGATATAAAGAAATAAGATACATCTTATTACATCTTTTAGATAGGGTGCATCTTGGCCTGGGGTAAGTAAAACTGTGTAATAAAAAAGTACATAGTTGAAAATATACATATTCACAGAGAAGAAAACTTATGGAGCCTGCCTCTATTTTTCTACTGCATACTTATTACTTTCTTTTGTGTAGGGTCTGGCAGGTGAAAGAGGAGAACAAGGCCCCCCAGGTCCTACAGGGTTTCAGGTATGTGAATTCATTTTATTTAAAGAAAAAAAACAAACATCCATGACTTTATCAACTTAAATTGGAGAAATTCAGTCAAGTGGTGTTTAACAAAACACAGCGTCAGAACTAAGGCAATGATGCTCAGAATAATTAGTGATACTTAGCTTTCACACCAGCTGCACACTAAATTGAATTGGCAAAGGCTTAAATACCAGCTCTGTATCCCATGAGAAAACCTTTGTTGGTTTTCAGTTTTAATTTGGAGATTTTCCAAGGATTTTCCAAATATGGAGCAAAAGAATTGCTTTGATAATGAAGTATTAATTAAGTTAAGTCAATCTGTGTATGTAGATAACTTTATTTTTATGGCTGATATGCATATATCCTAGAAATGGTAAAGAAGGCCTGCCATCTCATTTAGAGGGGAGAAAATACTTGTGTGAAATATTCATGTAACTCTTTCACTTGGGGATCTCTGAGGGCATACTCTTGTACTGCGTATAATACTACATTCATATTATTTGTGTCTTAATTAAATCTGGATTTACACAAATTTCTATCATGTTAGTGACCATTTTATCTCCTCTTTTAAAGGGCTTGCCTGGGCCACCAGGTCCTCCAGGTGAGGGAGGAAAGCCGGGTGATCAGGTAATTTCTGTGTATTTTAACAAGAATTCACTTCATAAAGTAGTTTTACCTTTTCTTTGTAATTTAATTTCCCACTCTGTTTCAAAATATGTACTGATATAGTCTGCAAGCTGTCTGAGAACTGCTTTTGGATAAAACAGTTACTAGAATCGGACCATCTTCTTGAAGGACGTTGGACTACCTCCTCTTGTCATGGATAGCTAATATTAAGAACTAGCCATCTACATTCACAGTACTTTATAAATGAAATTTTTTATCACTAATTTCCGTAACTATAAGGCTATGAATAATGCTTTCATTCTAACGGTGAGTTCTGTTCTGCTTAGGGTGTGCCTGGAGATCCTGGAGCTGTTGGTCCGCTGGGCCCTAGGGTAAGTATTTTCTTTCAGAGTTTAAACATTCATAACAATTCTCTGAGCTTGAAAGATGATATATAATATGGACTTTAACAGCTAAAGTGAATATTTGACTTTTTTCCCACCAATAAAATGGTTGTAAACATGGGTATGTATTAAAATGGTTTCTGTTAAACTTACTGCTTTTAACGGTTTCATAGCTTATGAAGTGGTGTTGAGTACTGGCTGCTAAGTGATTTGGTTTACAGCTGTGAAATGACAGTTTTTAATTTGCTGAGCAACGTACTATTTTCCCTACCTTTAACAATAAAAGCATAAAGCTGTTTTTCATTTGATCAGTTCTCCTAGAATTTGTTCACAGGCTCTTTGTTCAAATAGCAGGTGTATTTAGGATTTTGTCTACCAGAACTGTACCCTGACTTCTAAATAAGTAATAATTTTCCATTTTCTAGGGAGAACGTGGCAATCCAGGGGAAAGGGGAGAACCAGGTGCATCAGGACTTCAGGGTGAAAAGGGTATGGCTGGAGGTCATGGTCCTGACGGTCCAAAGGTAAGCTCAATGGAGATTTGTGTTGTTGCAGTGATGTAATGTATCATTCTGCTCATTTGCATGAACATAAAAGAGAGACCTTTTTTATTATAAAAGGGATCTCTTTTAATGAAAGGTATCTTGTTTATATAAGGATTCTAGGAGGACATACTGTTATTCCAGTATAACAATATTAATAACTTGCAAGATACTAAAATGTAAATACATTTTGTGAATTTACATAGGTCAAAATTTGTTTATTTGTTTGTTTGTTTCTCAGTACAACAGGGCAAAGCCATTTCTGAACTGCAGAAAACCCTCTGGCAATGGCTCCATTTTAAGAACCATGTCAGTTTACACAAAGAGACTTGGCAGCGTTGGGTGTTTAAAAGAAAATACTGAAAGCTGCATGCCTTTCTTTCACTTGCAATAGATATAATTAGACCTCAGAAGGTCACCCCCCCCAGACAGGGGGTGCTTCTAGTAATGCAGGACCTGTAATTGACATGAGCTGTGAGAAGCAAAGCATAAATAAAGAACCTCTGCTCCTGGCAACTTCTACCTGTAGCTACTTTGTGTAATAGACCCATAGGTCAAGTTGGAAAGATGCTCAAGCTTCTTTTTTTGCCTGTTCTCATCCCCAGTATGCGCTGAGTAAATACTAATATATTTGGAAGGACTACGATATTACAACTGAACTTCCTGAGTAACACAATGGGAAAAGAAAAGTATTTGGACATGAATAAAGTCCAAATTTAAGAGAAAATTATGACTTAAAACTGTACCCCAGAGACTTCAACACAGGCACAGTGTGTTCTGCAGCCTAGAGACAAGGATACTTCTCACATGAACAGACAACATCTTGTTTATTTGTTTCAGGGAAGCCCGGGCCCTAGTGGGACGCCTGGGGATCCAGGCCCACCGGGTCTTCAAGGTATGCCTGGAGAAAGAGGGATCGCTGGGACCCCTGGCCCCAAGGGTGATAGAGTAAGTTTGGTTATTTCTGTTGTGCAGTGTAGAATTACCTGTCTCTTAATACCGTAATTGTTCCAGGCTATGAACTACTCACCATTTGGTGTCATAATTGAGACTTTCTGGGTATTTTCCATAGGGCGGCATAGGTGAGAAAGGTGCTGAAGGTACAGCTGGTAACGACGGGGCAAGAGTAAGTAACTCTCACTCTTTTTCAACCTACTCTCCACACAGCAGATTGTTTATTGCGCTAGAGATTCTCAGCTCACAGAGTTAAACACTACTCAATTTGGCAATATCATGGGTTGACAGTCATTCTCATTCCCATGCCCCCTACCCTTCAAATTTGGTCTTCAAGTTTTTCAAGGCTGCTGTACACAATGTTTTAGGATGTCTGTGTTCCAAGCCCGTGTTTTGTATAATCAATAGTGGAAGTTAAGATGTCAATGGAAAGAATTCCCAGAAGTAGCATGTTCATTTGGGATTCAGCTAAGCTAACTATAGTAAAAATATGAAAAAAAGGACAGGCAGAGATGAATAGCCGAAAACCAAACTCACCAGTTCTGCCTCTTGGACTAAGGCAGATGTCTTCTTATTCTTTGGACTGAGTTGCCCACAGTCTGTCCTGAGTTTCACAGGTGAAAATTCCTGTAAATGTACTGAGCTCCGTATGGGCAGTAAGTTGCTGACACTTCTGGAAAGCTTTGAACCTCCTGTGCATAAATAACGTGGCTGGTCTGCTCACATGCAATAAAACCGTTATGTTCAAGACATGTTGCACGCACACTTCTGCATAGACCAACTATACGATAATCCTAAATGTACTGGGTTTGCCATATATACACTGACTATATTTTCTTCCCAGAAGCTGTTGGAGTTAGTTTTTACATAAATTGCATCTACCTGATGTTCTTGGGTTTTGCAAATCAGTTGGAGTACTAACTGCTAGGCATTTGGAAATCTGAGATACATACGAAAGATGAGGGTTCTGACTGGACTAAATTTCTAGTTAAAGAAGGGAGGTTTTTTTGAGAAACCCTAGGATACAGAAACACTAACTCACAATTAGCAGCTGTGAGCTGGAATTTATTTGTAAGTTGGATAGTATCCAAAGATACAGAACAGTTCTTAGTCATTGTAAGGCAAATTTACAGCTACAGTAACAGAGAAAGTAATGGTGAACAAAATGTACGTCCCTCTTCTAAAGCTAGATATCTGCAGATATCTCTTCTACCTATGACTAGAGCATTGATGGTGATGCAATATCCTTTGTTAATACTGTCTTTTTTGTATTTCTCTTCAGTTTGAACTAAGTTACAGTGCAGATTTTTAGGGGAGGGAGAATTTTTTTCAAGAAAACCTTGGTGCAAGTTTGTGGTACTCTCCTTCTAGTAAAAGAGAATCGTAACTGGGATATCTAAATATTCAAGAATGTGATATGAGTAGTGCTGCAGGATCATTATGTGCAGTTGATGGGTTTGGATGGAGAGATTGGAACCTATTTGCTTAACTGCCCTATGAAGAGAAAAAGAACATTTTGAGGAGTTTTCAAGATATAAATTAATCTTCGAAAGTAACAATGAAGACGTTAAAATTAATTTAAACAATAAAATACTAGCATAAGACAAATAGAGAACTTCTGTGCAAGTGGGGAAAAAAAGGACGTTGTTTCCTCCTGAGAGAGCAAAATAAATCCAGGGCTTTTTTTATCTTTGGCCTTATTCATAAATGCTGCATAAAGTAGAAGATGAAGTTAGTGAAGAAAGAGAGAATGAACGAAAGCAGGGCTTTTGAGATATGGGATTTTGGTCACTGAGAGAGGAAATGCAACTAAATTTTAGGTAAAGAAGACCCAACAAGATTTCAGAGGTAAAGGAGAAGAATTTAAAGCAATAAAAAAGCACGTGGAAGTAGGGTCATATCAGAAGTTTTAAATTAACTGTTTTGAAGCATCACTTTTTTTAACTTCCTTTTATCTTAATTTGTTCAAAAGGGTCTCCCTGGTCCAATAGGCCCAATGGGTCCAGCAGGTCCCACGGGTGAAAAGGTAAACAGATTTTTATGCCATTCCCTACTGAAGTTTTTTAATATTATCATACCTTATTGGCACTTTTGCTACTTATCTCATAAGTTACTTGGGAAATAACCTTTAATTTTATTTTAAGGGTGAACCAGGTCCTCGAGGTCTAGTTGGCCCTCCTGGGTCCCGTGGAAACCCTGTGAGTAAACATGTTTGGTTTTTGCCTGACATAAGTTAACAACATCTAACACTGATCCAAACTCCAGGTTTTGTCTCATTTGCTGATATATCTTCCTCTTTTTTCTTCCTCTTTCTTTGTAGCCAAAATCTCTAGTTCCTGTCTTGATGCTGTGCACTTGCAAAGCTGTTGCCAGATTTTGTTCCTCTGTCCTACGCTTGTTTTAGGCAATTTTTTACATAGAGTTACCCTTATTTGTCTCACTCCTGAAAGTTTACCACCACTTTTAATTATTTAAATCTTTTAAAAATCATGCCCGTCCCAGATCCTGCTGTACCCATACAAGTATTTAGGTGGACAAATCACGGAAGTATATCTTAGTTTTCATCTAATTACACTAACTCTTGTCATCTTCCATCCATGTTGTGATTTTAAGGATTTTAAGGGTTGGCTTTGATTAGGGAGTTAAAGACTCAGCCCTTCTAGATCCTTCATACTGCTTGGAATTGATTATGTCTCTGTCATAAATCAGAACAGCCTTATTTCCAGTGTAAATTGGAATAGCTTCCACCACTCTGGGGAGTGCTGGAGCTGGGCAGCCTTTAGCTCCTTCTGTTCCAAACAAAGCTGTTGTGTGGAAAGCTCATTTGAAACAGCTCATAGCCCATTCTGACCTTGTAGAAGAATACATCTTTGAACTATTCTTTTTTTTTCCAGCCTATTTGATTGGAATGATAGGTTGCATAAAGTGTGTGCACTTCGGCTAATCCTGCTGTCGCTGGAAGCGGTAGTGAGCAGAATTTCTGCTATTGCAGTTCTAGTGCTTGCACATGCCTTCCATCTCTAAATTCTGAAAGTTTACTTATAGTCTTGAACACATGGCAGATCTTAACATAGTTAACCTCATTTATTTTGTGATAAAAAGATCATTTGATTCTGATTAATAGAGTAAAAGTATAATCACACTTATGACAGTAAATAGTTAACACCCTTTCTTGTATATTTAACTGCAAATTATACAGTATATGGCAAGACTTTTATGTTAAATACAGTTACTGTAACTTTTTTACCAGGGGTCCCGAGGAGAAAATGGCCCAACTGGCGCTGTTGGTTTTGCTGGTCCTCCGGTATGTGTTTTGTAACAGTAATGCTCTGACATACTTAATTTCCTTCATTATGAATAATGCTGCAGTGTTCTTGAACGTGAGTGACATCTGTTGTTGTTCAAAAAGAGCCGTTTCTTCTTCCCATCAGTATATCAAGTAAAGAAAAGGGCCAATAAATACTCTAGACAGTTGAAAAGTAGCTGTATTGGTAAGATTATGTAATTGTTCACCAGATTTCATATTTTCATGAATATGCTATATTGTTCCCTTGAGATTAAAATGAGGCAAGTTATAAAATGTCATCTACTGAAGGTAGCAAAGATTTGCTCCGTGAGTAGTGAAAGCTGGAATGAATTGACGGACCAAATGGAAGGCTTGTGAGTTTTCTAGTGAATACCCCAAACTTTCCCACAGCCCAAATATTGTGTTTCAGACCTTTCACAGAGAGTCAGGCACCTGCTTCCCTTGGTGGGAAAAAGAAGACTAGAAAAGACAATGTTTGTTCAGTCCCTTTTGCATTTAGGTATGTAATAGCTACTGAGGAAAATAGAAAATCTAAAGGAAACAAAAATGTGAGCTAGATAATAAAATATTTTAAATGGAAATTCTGACTTCACAGACTTTAGAAAATCCCATCTGTGATATTCTAAAGACTGTGCTAAACTGTTACAGTTCTCTTGAACTGAACCATTTAGCAAATGCACTGTTTTCTGGACTGATTTTTTTTCCTGTTATTTTTTGCCTTCTAGAAATTCCCTACAAAATGACTTTGTTAGGCTGGAAAGCTTTGGTATTCTCTGAGCTGACGCCTCTTCTAAATATTATTTCTTATAGGGCCCTGATGGTCAACCAGGTGTGAAAGGTGAACCTGGAGAACCTGGACAGAAAGGAGATGCTGGGTCTCCAGGACCACAGGGCCTTGCTGGGTCTCCTGGTCCACCGGCAAGTATAAATAACATTGTCAGAGAACCAATGGCATAGGCTGATCTTGCTTATTTAAAATGTCCTGGGTGTTCACTATCACCCCCTCTCTTTCTCCTTTCCTCTTAGGGTCCTTCAGGTGTTCCCGGTCTGAAAGGTGGTAGAGGAACTCAGGGTCCACCTGTAAGTAGATTTTATTTTTTTCTGACCTGACTGCAGATAATCTGATACTGAAATTTTATGTAATGTGTGTAATGTACTACAGAATTATTTACAGCATCTTGTAATGTGTGTAATGCACTACAGCATTACAGTCTGTAATTAGAACATTTGCTCACTAATTCAGCTGAGGTAACCAGTGCTCTATTTCTTTCAATAAAGTTGGTATTAAAATGTTTTTTAGGGTGCTACTGGATTCCCAGGATCTGC
Source organism: Stercorarius parasiticus (assembly GCA_013396915.1). Lineage (NCBI taxonomy): Eukaryota > Metazoa > Chordata > Aves > Charadriiformes > Stercorariidae > Stercorarius > Stercorarius parasiticus. The sequence goes on from VWZL01004919.1 coordinate 1,249,251, forward strand.
TGGAAGAGTTGGGCCTCCAGGACCTACTGTAAGTCAGTCGTCATATTCCTAGTAGGTGTGTTTTATAAACTGGTCATTGAGAACCTGAAGACTAAGGAAAGCAGGAAACATGAAGCAGCGTTTATGGCCAGATGCTATAGAAGGGAACAACTTGTCAGCACTGACTTCTGTGACTGCATGCTTACATCCAACTTCATTAAATAAAACTCATTGGTCTTGGGCTTGATCCAGTGTCAGTGTGTCCAAATTAGTGCAAGATTTTTCACTGCATTATGGTGGCTTTGAGCTATTCAAGCTGCTCTAATTACTTAATTGCTTACAGGAACAAAACAACAACCTATATCATCCTGTACTTTTTAGTGTTTTGTGTCTTCAGCGGTGGCTGAAGTTAGGAGAGTTTTTGGAAAAAGAAGAGACCTCTGCTGGGTTATCTCATTGGTGGAGTTACTCATAAGATCCACTGAAATAAATTTAGAAACAAACCATAACAAAACCACAAAATCTCTCATGTCTGAACATTTTCAGAAGCACAAAAAGAAAAAAAAAATTAGCTGTGGATCAGCAAAAGAGGATTCAACTCCACACAGAGAACTGTGTCACTCTCTTTATGTGCCTTTTAATGTTTTGATGAGAAAAATAACTTGGGGTCATTGTGAGTTTATCAAAAGGTGTGAAGTTGTGAAAAACATAATACAAATGTGAAGTCTTTTCAAAGTATTTGAGAAATGAACAAATGTCCCTTGAAACAGCAATTTGTACCACATGAATGAAAAGTTTGAGTATGGACTTTAGCTTGATGATGTTGGAAAGAATGGACAAGGGTGAGTTTTCTAGCTGTAGTTGTACAACTGAGTTAAAAAAAAAAAAAGAAAAGAAAAAAAGAGAGAGGGGGGAAAAAAGCCCTTGTCTTTTAAAGGAGGGAGTTTAGAATTGCAAATTGTTTGTGGTAAGGGGATGTAGCTTGGACATAATTTGATGAGATGTTTATTTAATCTCATTTATTTGATCTTAAATGAGTTGAAAATAGCTCTTAGCTCATTCACACTTTGGGCCTTCCTTAGAGTGTGCATATTTAGAGTTAATCAAAGCACAGTTCTTAGAATTTAATTGTCCTGATCAGAAAAGGGTCCAACGTAATGAGATGTTTAATCTTCTTAGGGAGCTCCAGGGCCTGCTGGGCCTATTGGTGAGCCAGGAAAAGAAGGTCCCCCAGGTCTTCGTGGTGATCCTGGTTCTCATGGCCGTGTGGGAGATCGAGGGCCATCTGGGCCTCCTGGTGGTCCTGGAGACAAGGGTGATGCAGGGGAAGACGGGCAGCCGGTATGTCCTCGTTGACGTTAATAATTCTCCCTAGACCAACTCTAGGCTTGGTCTCATTGTTACTTATACTTACTGCTCCTGAAATGATAGTAACACTGTTTTATCCTTTGTGGATTTCAGGGCCCAGATGGCCCCCCTGGTCCAGCAGGAACTACTGGTCAAAGAGGCATTGTTGGTATGCCAGGACAGCGAGGGGAAAGAGGCATGCCAGGGCTGCCAGGTCCTGCAGTAAGTAACGACCAAGTCAATATGCCACCAGTCTGGGCATTCTCATGATCCCTGTGGGATTCTGAACATAGTGCCCCATTGCAAGAGGATAAAGTTGGAAAACTCCCATTGCAGGAGTGAATATAGAGAGAATAGTAAACTATTAGTTTAGGAAACTAAATCTCTTGGAAATGCATGAGGTGGGAGTGGTTCCTGCCATATTGGAAGGTCTGAACCTGAATTAAGAGTGAGTGGGTAATAGCTTTAAGACTAAAATGTTCCTATTTGACTTAAAACTAGATCCTTGAAAAAAAACAACCCCAGACTCTTCATTTAGGTGCCCAAAGGTCACTTGGATGTGAGTAAATACTCTGTAACTGGTATTTCATAAACTGTGAACTACAGTCTTCAAAATTGCCATTTCTGTTCTCTTTGCTTTCATGTAGGATTTATAGATATTTATTGGAAAGCCTAATGATCCAGAAGATCAAGCCATTAAATAGACTATTAGTAAAAGGGATGCTATGGAGGATTTGCCATTACCACTGGATCCATAAAGTGAATTTATAGTTAAAGTTGGCCAAAAATTATTCCAGGCTAACAAGATTTCTTGGTGCTGAGACAGAGAAAATAAGATCCTGTTACTTATTTCAAACTGCATTACAATTTTCCAGAGTCTAAAAGGCCTTACCTATTGCAGATAATGCCATCAGACATATTGATGTATCAAGGCAGTGTGTGCCTAAAAGAGTTGCTACCAGACAGACTAACTTCAAGTGTAGCTTCTAGTCAATAAAAGCCTATTCAAAAGCAACTGACACAATTAAACTGTTTAAAAACACACAGTATAGTAGATATATATTCAAAATCTATAAGAATATTTTCCTTATTTATCAGGTTTTGGAAGCTACAAATGTTGATGGAACTTCAGACTGGATAATCAGTATTGTTTTTCAGGCAGCAGGTGTTTTTGTGCTTTCCCTGTTTTGTGTTAAAATTTTGATATGATATTTCTCATTTTTTTTAGGGTACACCAGGAAAACAAGGTCCCACGGGGCCACCTGGCGACAAAGGTCCCCCGGGACCTATTGGCCAGTCAGGTGCCACTGGACCTGTAGGTGAAGCTGGTCCTGAAGTAAGTATTAGAGCATCATAAATATGCAAAAAAAAAGACGATCTAGTGGTTATTCTCCTCAACTTGAAGTTAGAGGCGGAGAACAACTTTCTAGTTCTTTTATAGAAATGCAAAATAACAGAGCTAATCCATAGCCCTATTTTTATTCCATTACTCTAGGGACCTGCTGGTAATGATGGTACTCCTGGACGAGATGGAGCTGTTGGAGAACGTGTAAGAATATATTGTTTTCTAAAGTGACTTCTGGAAATCTCCATTTTATTATTGACTTATTATAGATTTTCTCTTCATTCAGTTAATTTAAATGGAAAACTTGTTCTGAAAGTGTGTCACAGCTTTGAACAAGTAGTACCTCTCAAAGGTGAGGAAACCTGGCTAAGAGTCTAAGAACACCTGCCTCCACAAACTCAGACCTGAGTTGTTACAGAAGCAATATCTCTGTAGATTGTAATTGCTAGAAAATAGATTAGCAATGCTAGAGTCCTGTTGCTTTGGTGTAGTCCAGTCCTCTGTACATAAATAAAGTTGGACTTATGTTTTGCAGGGTGATCGTGGTGAGCCTGGCCCTGCAGGATTGCCAGGTTCCCCAGGGGGTCCAGGAACTCCAGGTCCTGTTGGCCCTCCAGGAGACGCAGGTCAAAGAGGTGAAACTGTAAGTGACACTATTTTTTTTTAATACTTTGTTTATCAAAAAAACATTGTGTATGCTTTTGTGCATTCTTTCACATATCTTCTGTATGCAATCTTTGTAGGGTTCTCGAGGTCCGATGGGTCCCCCAGGTCGTGCAGGGAAAAGAGGTTTGCCTGTAAGTTCTTCATGGTCACTGTGGTTTTATCTGATGTATTTTTTACAGGAAAGTGTTTATGAGACACTGAGCCCAAATTAGAATCACAGACTGATAGGGGCTGGAAGGGACCATCTAGTCCAACCTCCCTGCCAAAGCAGGTTTACCTAGAGCAGGTTGCACAGGAACGCGTCCAGGCGGGTTTTGAATGTCTCCAGAGACGGAGACTCCACCACCTCTCTGGGCAGCCTGTGCCAGTGCTCTGCCACCCTCAAAGTAAAGAAGTTCCTCCTCATGTTTAGGTGGAACTTCCTATGTTCAAGTTTGTGCCCGTTTCCTCTTGTCCTGTCACTGGGCACCACTGAAAAGAGCCTGGCCCCATCCTCCTGGCACACACCCTTTAAGTATTTATAAGCATCGCTTATAAAAAAGCTTATAAGAATGCTAAACAGGGCTTCAGCTTATAGTGTTCTGACTGCAAGTGGATGCAGGTAGTCTTCTGAGCTGCAAAGCTGTACAAATCTGTTTGGAAACACTAATATTTCTGCACTTTCTTTAAAAATACTTTGCAGAGAAATAACAAATGCTTTGAAAGCTTCTTTATTTGGAGTGTGTTGCTGTCTGGATGATGGTAAGACCTGAGTTAGCAAATGGCTGGGGTCTGTGTTTCACAATTCAAATAAGGAGTAAAAAAATGAATGCTGAACAAAAAAAGCACATTTTTAGATAAAAATGGCAGAAATATAACAAAATCACCTGTAACCATGAAACTGCCTTAATTCAACTCATGAGATTCTGACTTCAGTCCAAATGGAAAAACAAACAAAAGCCATCTTTTTGTGTTACATAAGTCTTTTACAATCCAAGCTTGGAACAAAAATTAATTGCAAACTTGGGAAATTCAAAAGAATGTTGTCCCGTCCCTACGCAGATGTCATATGAGAGACAGGAAAAGGTTATTGAGTAGTTAGTGATAATGATGCCATTGATAAACTATTTGGAATTTGGCTTTGAGAAATTTAGCATGCAATTTGGGCTGAGAAATATAGAATTGGAAGCAGAAGCCATTTTTTCCAATGATTCTTGAACTAGTATGAAAAGTTTGGAACTATTAAAAATACCAAGAATGAAATTGTGATGGTAATAGAACCAGCTACTTGTGCTGGGGAGCCTGAACTTTGTTGTCTGTAGTTAGGGAATGTAACTTCAGTTGTACTTTAACCATAGTGACGGTGGAAGGAGGTGTGAGAAGTAAAGATGCAACATGGAGGATTTCATACTGAAAATGTGTTGTATCATTATGAGTCTCTCATCTACAAAATCATTAGCCACATCCAGTAAGGCAAAGAAATTTCTCAATCTTAAAAACTTTGTTATGTAAATTATTTAATTTAGTATTTTAGTATTTTTTTTGACTGCTTTATGAAGCTAAGTAGACTAAATTTACCACAACTATAATTAAGCACAACACAGTTTTCTGTAATTATTTCCTTATTCTTTGGTAAAAAATTAAGATTCGTGGAGCTGCCCCAGCATCACCTTCTTTCCAGCTTCAGCATGAAGGAGGCTTGAATGTAGTGTCTAAAAGAAAATGAGCAGGTTTCGAGGTTGGGGTTTTTTTTTTTTCCCAGTTCAGAATTTTACATTTCATCACTGATATTTACAGGGTCCCCAAGGACCTCGTGGTGACAAAGGTGACAATGGAGATAGAGGCGACAGGGGCCAGAAAGGACACAGGGGTTTCACTGGGCTTCAAGGTCTTCCTGGTCCTCCTGTAAGTTGTTCTGGTTTTACTGTAATTTTATTTCCTTGATTGTCAAATAATGTATTTGGAACATAGTTATTTAAAATGGAAAAAAAAGCAGACATGAGTAATTTTTTTCCCACAAGGAGTTTGTGAGTGTCCCAGCTGTCTGTACGTGCTAATATTTTTAATGCCATTTTACAATACTATTGCATGATGAGGTAAACCTGTGCTTTGCAAGATATGTGTTCTCCTACTCTTGTTCCATTTGTGACAGTCCTACAGTGACCGATCACAGACCTGTCAGCACAAGATAGTAGCAAAAGCTGATAATATGAGATAAGCACATTAGAGTGTGAAATGTGTTTTACCAGTGTTTGAACTTTTTACAGTCAAGCAATCAAATGCAAAATGCCATGAGGACTTTGATAGTATCTGTCACTAACTTCATGATTTCAGTGGCAATTGAATGGAAATGTCATGAAAAACTTAATTTTTTTACATTTGTTCACTGATCCTGTACAAGAGCTGGAAGTTTCATCATGCAGGAAAAGAATCAACAGGAAAACACCACCATCCAAAGCATCTTTCCAATTCATTATAGCGCTGACAGTTACTCTTTTGTAAGCTAGTCTGATTCTAATTGTCATGAAAGTAAGGCTTTTCTGCAGAAATAACTTGATGTATAGACAAGCACCAGTAACTTCAATTAAGCTAAATTGTGATTACAATTGTTCTCTTTGTGACAAAAGTGAACAATAGAATGAAAATGAATCATAAGAGGGAAAGGTACTGCCCATTTTTCATGTATATTATAATTGTATTCACAGGGAATTGTGTATATCACACACTAATTCTTTAAAAGGAAAGGAATGTGCTTTATACGTAGAAATGATACGATAATTTCTTCTGTTTAGGGTCCTATTGGTGAACAGGGTAGTCCTGGCATTCCAGGCCCATTTGGTCCTCGGGTGAGTATAATTTTTCAGGTTTAAGGTTTTTCTTGCTTGTTTTTATCCATAATCGGGTTTCTATTTCTGCATTTTTTATTTCACTGGCTTTTATTGACTTCAGTATCAAGTGGTGATTACCCTACTATCTTTTGCTGAGAGACATTACCTTGTTTAATATAGTAAAACTTCGACATAATTGTAGTTTGTAGCTAGATAAAAGGTCAGTTCAGAATAACTACAGGGCTATGGTCTCTTTTTATAGATGCTTTTGCTGCAGCTGATACAAAGCCATACATGTGGCAGCTCTGCTAATTGCTACTCTGCCTTTTACACCCCCATGAATGTCATTCACCCAAAAGTAAAGGAGAAATATGACTCCCTCGGTTGTTCCCAAGTGACAGTGGATTGCTGAGTCTGTATACATGTGGGTGTTCAGCAGCTACTCCAGTTGTCGTAGCACCTGGAATTGAACCCATTTAAATGGTTTAGGAAAAAATATTCAGCTGACCCAAGGTATATTGGCTGAGGTGATTGACTTCAGAACAGCAGCATTGAAGCTGCCTTCTTACTTTTAGAGAAGAAGAAAAAGGGTGATTTTGAAAAGTTTGGTAATAGACGCAAATAATTGGATTGCTTCCTGAAAAGATGCTGCTTGTAAAGGGCTATTTTGTATAACTTTGTTACTAAATGCGAAAATGCATTCCTTCTTTCTCTTACATTTTCTAGGGTCCTCCAGGTCCAGTTGGTCCTTCCGGCAAAGATGGAAGTCCTGGTCCACTTGGGCCAGTTGGGCCTCCTGGTGTTAGAGGGAGTGTAGGAGAAGCTGGACCTGAGGTAAGTTGATGGGAACATGGAAGGAAAAGGCTACATTCAAATATTGAGATTTTATACAGTCCATTGCATCACTTTCTCAAACATCCATGAGCTCAAGACAAATGGTAAGGTTTGATACATTTTCTCCAACAAATAGCAGGGGTAACTGTGTTTTGAAAAGGCTCATTTTCATCTTCCAGACCTGTGACAATCCTGGTTTTATCCACCTGTGCTCTTCTTTGGCCAGCTGGGGGCTACTTCTGCAGTTAGCTCACTGGATCCTGTTAGATCTGCAGTTCAAAATGGGTATTTGGCAAGTTGGTGTATCTGGAACCAGCAGTAGTTCAAAGTCATCCATCCTGCAAAGGCAGCACTGAATTATAACAGCCGTGTGACCGATTGCCAGCAGCACACTCCATTCATGCCTTGCCTTCAGGAAATCCTTAAGTCCGAAGGAGCAGCCCAAACTCTACCACTCAGCTCAGCTGACCTTCAGTCTGATCTGAGGTTTACATACATCAACCATGAACAGATTTGCAACTAATGAAAAACAGTTTGACCATTTTGGATAAAGTCCTAAACCTTTGCTAAACGCCCTAGGTATATTTCACGTTTACCAATTCGTGATACCCTAAGTCATAAAATGTAAATTATACTATCCTAAGAAAGATAAGTTAGAAAATAAGAGGGATTTGACAAAAGGGTCATCTGGATGATCACGTGAAGAATTGAAAGACTGGTATTGCTTATTTTAGGAAGAAGTGGGAAAGGTGGAATAAAAGTGGAATAAAATAATGAGCAAGACGGAGAAGGCCATTGCTGCTGGTTTTTTGTCTTGTAAGACATGGTGTTTCCTGTGTTTATCGTGTGCTAATATTCACCCTATTTAATTTGAATTCCTGCCAGTTATTGGTGTGTCCACTTCTGCCGAGGCACCAAGACTTGAATGAATAGTCTATGGTAGAGCATAAGCATACAATGTGTACTAGATCCTTCATCTGGGTAATGAGACAAGAGAAGAAACATCGCATACCAGTAACTTTAGTTTTGCTTTCCTTGGTGGCTTGCTGCAACTATAAATTGGAGCCACAGAGCGAGAAATAAAGGTTAAGATTTCTTCTGTAAGGTGCAGTGTGTATCAGTTTGGGTGTGTGCTCTGTAGTAAACATTTGGAGCACTAGTTGTGAATTCTGAAGTAATTACTCTCAAAGGAAATGCCCCATTCTGATATACCATCTGATGCACCAGAGCATCAAACTCACAATGAAGGTATGTTACAGACTTTCTGCTGCTGACGAAGAGCTGGTAGAGCCTGCAGGTGGAGATATTAACAGGCGCATTCTGTCTCAAGACTCAGTTACCTCCCCAAGTGTCACAATTCAGGTTGACAGAAGGACCTCACAACCCGTCATTGAGGAAAACATTGTCAGTCAGGAAAACACCTTCTCTGAGGAATAAGGATGATGTAGATTCTGTCTCACCTGTGGCCAGAAAGCTCAGCACTGTGCAGGACAAACGTAAAGGTATTTCTAGTGCCAAATTTTCTGTCCAGGCTTTACTAGTTGAAAATGTGCCTGAGGTGACTCAGGGGAAGCAGGAATTTTAGGTTGCTCTAAAAATCACTTACAGCTGTTGGGATTTTTGAGAAATAAAGTTATTAGGGAGGAATTTGAACAAGAAGGGACAGATGGCTTAAAAAATGGAATGAGGCGGCCATTCCTTGATGACTTTTTCAGCTGTTAAGTCTGAAATCAGGAGAAGCAAAAAATTGAGCAAGGTATTAAGACAGGCAGAGAGGGCAAGGAGCACAGAGAATATCTCACATACAGTTCTAATCTCTTAGCCCTGTACCTAGAAATGTGAATTGTTTATCTATATTTGAGTTTTCCCTCCACATTAGGGTGATTGGCCATGAAGTTTTGCTCTTTTAGTGGCTGGCTTTGCTATCATTTTGCATAGTATTTACTCTGCTGTGCCTCTATTTCTTTTTTTTTTTTTTAACCTTAGGGTCCACCAGGTGATCCTGGCCCTCCAGGACCTCCAGGACCTCCAGGCCATCTGACCGCTGCCATTGGTGACATTATGGGACACTATGATGATGCTATGGCAGATCCGCTACCAGAGTTTACTGAAGACGAAGCAGCCCCAGATGACCATAATAAAACAGACCCAGGAGTGCATGCCACACTGAAGTCACTGAGCAGCCAGATTGAGACTATGCGCAGCCCAGATGGTTCAAAGAAACACCCAGCACGGACTTGTGATGACCTGAAGCTGTGCCACCCATCCAAGAAGAGTGGTGCGTATAAGCACACCATCTCCTGCATGTGCCATATGATTCTGTCCTATTTCCAGTAGATACTTGGTCACTGGAAAAAATAGAATAATACAGATTTTGACAGTCTAAATTGACATTCACACTAGGAGCTTGAAAACTTTTTATACTTCCATGGAACACTACTTCTGAAAGTCTTTTCACCATGGAGTACCACTTATATGATGACAGAGCTAGATTGGTACCCAGTTGTGAATATTTGCTTAAGTGTTATTAGCTCAAAACATCACCTGCGGGCTGATAACCTATGAGTGTTTTCCATCCAGAGTTCTCTGCTGCTGCTCCAGAGTGCCAATTCGTAGGTGGTAATGCACTAATGTACCATTTAGGACTTTCCCTAATTTATATGGATTACCAGTGATAGATCAGAACAGACTGGAAGATAATTTGTGGCAGGCCTTACCAGCTTTTTCCCTGTTTCTTTGCCTCCAACATCAACATTAGGAAGGGATGCCATCAGTTTCTCATATGTAGGGAAAACTATCTTCTACCCATTCGAGTGTCCAGGAGCTTTGCAATGGATTTAAACAACCTTAACCTTGAACAGCTTTCAAATGTGCGTTCCCCAGTCTTGAAATATTTGAAATATTGATCAGCTTGTATCTTAAAGTAATATTATAGTGTATACCTGATGCACACATCAAAGCATGCATCAGATAATGTGAAACATTATCTTGTTTTCCTTGTGTTTTGTAGTATCATGACATGCTTTTGCTTATCTCACCAAGAAGAATTATTATTCTTTTTATTTCAATTCAAATTCTTACTTCAAGAATCTTACTAATGTAATGGAATCACATTTTATGTTCTTTGTAGGTGAATATTGGATTGATCCTAACCAGGGATGTGTTGAAGATGCTATTAAAGTATATTGCAACATGGAAACTGGAGAGACCTGCATTTCTGCAAACCCGTCCACTATACCACGTAAAACATGGTGGGCCAGCAGGTCGTCTGATGTAAAGCCCGTTTGGTATGGCCTGGACATGAACAGGGGATCACAGGTAACTAAATATATTTAATGTCAAGAATCTACCTCTATGAAACTTGTTTCTTTCTGGTTTAGAACTTCATCTGCTATTCTGAGCAGATTCTGCTATAGCCAGAACATTATAACTATTGATTGACTGGCTTATATTCAACTGGGTGTCACCATACAGTAATTACGGGAAAGAACTGGGAGAAACAATGCAGGTGCATCTAAGGCAGGATTAACCAAAAGTATGCCATATCTGAAAGAGATTTATTTCTCTTGATCCCAAAAACTTCAACTTCTCTAGCAGTCTACTTTAGTAACTCACTACCCTTGTTCTTAAAAAGTGTACTTTTACCCTAATATGATTTAAATCACTGCTGTTTTAATTGAATTCTACTCTTTTTTTCAGAAAGTTCTTTACTGCTAAAAAATACATAGCTTATTTTATAAATCCCCTCAGCTAATCCATTTTTTAAAAAAGTATGATTGTTATCATATGTGTTAGAATGCTCAATGCTGAATGCGTCAGTCTCCAGGCAGACAAAAATTCCACTCTTAGCTTTCTGTTGGGCTTTCCCTGTGTGGTAACTTCTAAAAGTCGGCTTAATGATCCTGCCAAATAACAGAAGTTTACGCTATGCAAAGTATATAATACATTTACAAACTTTTGCCATATTTATTCCTAGTTCATAAAATCAAAAGCACAGAAAATATTTTCAATTGTTATTTCATAGGAAGTAATTAAATATCTTTAAGTATTTGGTGTGTAAAAATAACAGTGCTGTTATCAGTTGGATCCCTGATGATAGTTCAGAACTTCAACAATTGAGAACAGATGTGATATTGAGAACAGATCTGGTATCGATTGCTTTTATTGAGATGCTTTCACTTATTATTAAATTCAGGAGAACTTGCCATGACCGAAGATGTCACAGTTCATGTTTAGCTGCCTGCAGAGCTACACGTATGCCCTTTGGAAGAAAAAATTATCTTCAGCAATATTATAAAAGGGTATTTAATTTTTGAAAACATGGTCAAATTTGATAACAGTATGATCTGTGCAACAGTCATATGCACTCTATACAGATTCTAAATAATAAGTATGTCCGAGATTGCTGAATAGAGATAATACGTTTTGTAAAAAATGACAGCATTAGCGCATAAGATTTTCTTTTTTCCTTTGAAAAGGAAAAAAGACTTTCCTCATCTAGTTTGAGGTTGCTCTGTGCACTATTTCATGCATAAGGTTTAGCTCCTACTGAATCCCTTTTTGAAAGAAGGCAGAATTCATTCCAAAACTTGGCATGTCTGTGGAGACCCACCTGCCTTTCAGTTGTTCAGCTGCAGAGCTTTACAGTCAAAATTCTCCTATTACACCATGTCTACATTTCTTTGTCCTCAACTGGCAGCAAATTACAAAATAATCCATTCTTAGATTTTATGTAATAGGGCTTCTGCTGGTCGTATCTGCAAAGGGTTACGATAATGACAGAGGTTTCTAAAATTCATGAACTCTTCAAGAATTTTCTTGTAATATATGTTGATCTATTTCTTTATCTTCATAGTTTGTGTACGGGGATACAGCTGTCACTCAGATGACGTTCCTCCGCCTCCTATCAAAGGAAGCTTCCCAGAATATCACTTACCTTTGTAAAAACAGTGTTGGGTACATGGATGACCAGACTAAGAACCTGAAAAAAGCTGTAATTCTGAAAGGAGCCAATGACCTGGAGATCAAAGCAGAGGGAAACAGCCGATTCAGATACACTGTTCTGCATGACAGCTGCTCTGTAAGTTTGGGTGTTTTGTCATTTGTTATGGAGAATAAGGACTTTTGTCTTCTAGTGTTTTCAGTTCTTCCTTGATTTAGAAAAAAAATCCATAGAATGGGGTAATTAAAATGCTGCAGATTTTCACCATGAATTGTAGAAGTAACTGGTCAAATAGGTATTTTACTACAATTCTAGCTTCACATAGTGGTCGTCTACATTATTCAGAGGATATTTACTAATTACTAGTTATTGTGAGCATACTGAGATACGTCTCTTGCCATTTTGCATTTTCCAGTGCTTGTGTACCTCTGTGTGGAATCACACAAAGAGGTCAGAAAACCTCAAGCATTTGTCTGCCAGATGGGTAAGATTGTTGCAGCAATACACTGGAGGGAACTCAATGGTACTATGACTGACTGAGTCGGCAAGGAGAATGTTCTCCCCAAAAATTCTTAGTGGGCATAAAAATGAGCAAGTAGTAAAATTTTTCATGTTCATTAGCATTCTCAGCCAAGCCCAAGATGCTAGCAAAATATTTCTAAAATTAGTTTTGCACTTGAAATAAATTAGAGTACTCTCTGTGCTTTAAAGTAATATAGCCCAAAAATATGTGTGCAGGCGCGTATTAAAACATAGAGAAGAAGAAGAAGAAAAGAAAAATCTGTCCAGCTCTAGGGGGAAATCCTGCTGTGTCAGTCTGACAGGTCTGTTCACCAGTGTAAAAGCAAGATATGTACATTTTAAAATAACCAAGTTGCAGTACAGGCATGGGGGTGTTGCTCAGTGAAGATACAGCGAGACCCTTCTGAACTGTCAGACAGCTGACTGGCCAGCTGAGCTGGGATTCAGACTGTTTCTGATATGAGCTCTGGCCTAAGTTTTTATTTTTCTTTTTTTCTTTTCTTTCTTTTTTTTTTTTTCCCTCCAGAAACGTAACGGGAACACGGGCAAGACTGTCTTTGAGTACAGAACACAGAATGTGGCACGCTTACCTATCATAGATATTGCACCGGTGGACATTGGCAGTACCGACCAGGAATTTGGAATTGAAATTGGGCCAGTTTGCTTTGTATAAGAGGAAGGGGGGAAATTAACACACTACCCAGCAACAGCAGCAATTAAACACATGAACTTAGACTGATTGAAGTTAATCCTGAGACTCTTGAAGTAATGGCTGATATTGGATCAGCATTGTATATACGGTTCTTTTTAAGTGCCCGGCCTCCTTTTGAATATTTATTTTACTTACAAACCTTCTGTTTTAAATGATTGAAACCAACTTTTTAGTACAATTTTAAGAGGATTGATGACCACCTTTTAAAAGTAATATGAATCTTTTCCTTGCTCTTGTTTCAAATTATTTTGAAATTTACAGATATTCAAAATAGATAGTTGTAATGTGGGACTATGTAAAGCTCTAAGGATTATTTCTTTTGCTTGGATGCATACTGAATAACAGAAAAAGTAGAGCACTTCTGTCAGCCGCTGGCTATCTTTCAATTATACATACTCCCTCAACCCCAGTTTGTCTTCCTGTGGTTGCCAGTGTGATAGTCATTAACAGAAATCTGTCTTCTGTAGAAGAAAATCTCTTCAGACGAGATCATCTTAATTTGGCATTGTCTTTCCTGCACTTTTCTATGTAATAGTCTGCTCAGAAGAGTATTCCTTAGCCATGATTAATTTATGAAATAAAAATACTCCTGGGGTAAATACGAGTTTTCAGTAGGGGTGTCCCGTATCTTAAATTTTAAGGCCAGACTTCACTTCTCACAATGTATCTGTGTAATTCTATTAAATTGTCCTTAATCTTCAAAATACATCTTAAACCCAGTACTTGTTGATTTTCCAATACTTGCCCATCTAAGAAGCCATTACGTATCAAATTATACAGATGTCTTATATATGGTGCCAATTTATGTATGTTGCAAATCATTCACATGTATACCAGACCAATTGTTAATAAAGAGAAAGAAAGGTTAGACATTCATTTTTTTTATCTGACATCCAGACATGCATCACCAGAAATTTGATTTATTGGCCTTGAGCTGTCAAGGCAAGAAAGTTCCATCATTTCTTAGCATGAGCTACCTCATCTCTGGAAGTTGGGATGCATTTAATATTCCTGTTTCTATTTTAGATATTAAAAGGTGCTATGCTTCTGTTGTTATTTCGAGAAAGGAGATAGGCAGGGCAAAACCAACAAAAAAGTGATGGTGCTAAATGACTCTGTAGAAGGCTGATGAAATAAAAACGCCTGTTGTCAATGTAATTTTCAGAGCTTAGCTGTTAGGCTTATGGTGTTTGAGAGAACAATGTTACAGTGCATTTATTTGTTGGTCATACATTATATAGAATGTTTTGTACCACTAACATGCTTTATTTTGTAAAGTATGTGGGTACAAACTTACTTAGTCTTTTTGTTTCTTTATTGCATCGGTGCTCTCCAAGTTTTCTGTTTGTTCCTTTAAAAAAAAATAAACAGCTGGGGCCATCCCTAAAGAAAGTCATGCACATAGCTTTATTCATGTATCTTTGCAAAGCATTTAATTAAATACATGCTTCTCGCTATGTAAGTGGTTTCCTTTTTGTAGAATTCCTTCTAGTATGTCCCATATCAGTTCATTTCCAGGAAATTAAAAAGAGAAGTATTTACTTTTGTTTTGTTGCTATTTGAATAACTCATTTGCAATGCATTCTCCTGCAGTATATTACACTTAGGAATATAAAGGTATTATGAATAATGCCCTCTGTGCCAGTTTTTACGAGATAGGCATCAATTTGTATGAATTAATCACCAGCAGTCCTATTAAAGCTACCTAACTAGGATTGTTTGAGACTTCAGAGAAAGAGAACTTTTATTCAAGACTGAATAAAACATGACTTAGCCTATTGTCAATGTATGTTATCTCTGATAGAAAACAGTTTCTGGACAAGCCATAAAGCTGCATTGTAGCAAGGCAGGCAAGAATTTACATTCCCCTCCTCCTTCAGAAAGGGTAGGAGCTTTGCAATTTTCCAGTTGTTCACATGTGTGTCCGTATGGGGTAGGTAGCGTCTGGGAGCAGGGAAGTTGACAGGTTCATGCTGACGTTATCTGTTTGCTTTGATTAGCCAAGTATGAACTCTATGATTTCTTTTTTACTAGCATGAAATAATTTCTACAAGTATGTGACTCGGGAGTTAGCTTATCATATTGGATTCTTAAGAAGTTTTAAATAATGTTACTTTCACTGAATAATCTGAGGTGTAATGGCTTGCTCCAACACATTCATCCAAAGGTAGATATACAGTGGCTGCGATCATACCTCTATAGACCATTGATCCAGATGCACAAAATAAATAACATTTGGAGTATAGATGCATGTTCGAAAGTTATTTTTAATCTCTGATTTTCATCAGCAGAGTATTATGATTCCTGATTAGCATAAATGTTTTGTGAGGTTGTTGAAGGAGAAGAGTATGTCATTATGAAGGATACTTTTTTTCGTTTCAAGTCTCCCTTTGCATCTTTATCTCCTTATGAAGCATGCAGTATTTCCTCAACCGGGTGCCTTGAGCACTGAAAAAGCTTTAACTAGAAAGCACTGTAAGGTAGTATTCTATAAAAACCGTTGCTGGAGAATCACTGAAGCAAAGTCTCACTTGAAGTGTGAGCTCTCAGGAAATCCGAGTAATTGATTGAGGAGCCTTTGTAATGCAAGTGGTTGGACATGCTTTTTTTCTTCTCTTGACTATGTATGTTTATAGCATGCATGCATATTACATCTCTTTCCCTGTTTAAGTATTTCTCAGAGTATTGTAGAATCTTTTTAAGCAGTCAAAAAAAAATAAAGGGGGTGGAGATGGAGGTGGCAGGAATTTCACTGCTTTAAACTGCTTTGGCGCTTATCCAGGCGAAGTGGCATAGCCTCATGGAAATACAGCTTTAATTTCATGGACGTAGAATGAATGAGCTGACAATTTGCAAAAGGTTGGTTAATTTATAAGGTAACATTACGCAAATATCAGCTATTTATGACATTTAGCTCAGTTCTGTCTTTCTTGCAAATGGCCTCAGAAATAGTAAAAAAGGCACTTTAGAGTGGTTATGATAATATACTATCAGAGACTGCATTAAAATTAAGTTCGAGTTATAAGAGTTGGTTATTGTTATTGTTTTCCATAACTGACCTGTCCTCAGCGAGCAATGAACCCTAGGACTGCCAGTAGCTGACATGTTCTCTCCTGGTTTCTCAAAAACAGTAGTGCAGTAGTTGGTTGGCAACTGTTCACTAAAATCTCATCTAGAAGGTAAAATTCTGTTATTCACTGCTCATAGTTTAGCACTTACTCTATGTTTACATCAGTGGTGTAGTTGATGCAGCAGTTTATCTTGAACATTTAGAGGAAGACATTTGGATTCTTTTGTAATTTGATTTTAACCACTTTATCTGGATTTATCTGTCATGCCTTTATCCCTGTGCCACTGAACTCTAGATATAAAATAACCAGGCTTTGTACACAGTTACACAGCTGATTACAGATTTGGGACCAAGTAGAGCTTACCTAGTATGAGAGGCCTTATCAGTGGAATGGGAGCCTATCCTTTCTAATATGTCACTGAGAACAAAAAAGCATCCAAGTATGAAAAGCAACAGCTTTGGTCTATAGGGCTATGAGGTTTTTTTAACACTAATTTTTCACCTTCATGACTTAGATTTTATACAGCTGCACAGTAGAATCCCTTTTGGATTTCTTTTCTCAAGCAGTGTCTCCTAACACTGAGCGCTTTTTACAGTGTATTTTACTTTTAGATTTCTTTCAAGTTAAAACTGAAAGAATACATTCTTGCGGAGGGAGAAAAAATGTTGAAGATCTTTCAGATACGCTCAGTGGGCCCTGGAAGTTATGATAAATATTCCCAGAAATGAAAAAGTTTGTTTATCTGCAAGCACAATGAACAAAGGAATGATATTCAAGTATTGCCGAGCATATTCTTATTTTACTGTTGACTAGTTTTAGTGATCTTTCACCTTTATATTAAATATATAATATATTTTGCAAGGAGTTTAATAATGCCTTCTCCAAAGCTTTTTCTCTTATTCTTGCGTGACATATTCTCCTAATTTATTTTGAGCAGAAAGAGATGCAGAGGACAGAACTGATCACAGTGCTACAGTTTGCTGGATACATCAGTTAACATGCCCAGTGGTTTAACTGGGCAGTAGTAACATTGTTTTATATACTGTATAATTAATACTAATATTGTAAAAATAAAAAAAAAAGTGTTCTTGCTCCTTCTGTATTTCCTAAAGGAGCCTAGCACTGAATGCATACGTCAGATGAGGTCATGGCCACCCTACTGCATCAGAGGCTTCTTGCAGAGAGCTCTTTATACTGAGCAGTTCTGGATGCTTAAAATGTAAGGCAAACAAGGAATTGGTGGTTTAAATCCTCCCTGAAAAAGAGGGGTTTTTGGAATCTGTTTTGGGTTTATGCCCCTCAGTTTTAGAGTGACTATGAAGAGTTTACATTTGGGATGAATGTTTGCTTTTTTAAAAAGCTGGTGGAGCAGCTTAAGATGCATCTCCTCCACCTTCCTTCTGTACTGACCTTGTCCTTTCTCTTCTGTTTTGGTACTCCCCTCTAGCTCAGTGGTTACTCTGTTGTCTCTGGGTGCATAAGTTCAGAGCGTAACTTCAGATCTCATGGCCTCTCCGTCCCAAACTCCTTCCTTGCCTATCTGTTAGCTTCCTTGTAGCTATCATTATGATCCTATGATCATAAATACTCAGCTCTAAGGTTTTTAAATACTAAAGAGATTCTGTAGAGTACCAGGACTATTACATGCAATAGAAATGCAACATGCAACACAGAAATGTAAGGAAGAAAGGCGAGGAAAAAAGAGACACGGCATTATAGCTAGAAGCAGCACAACCGAAGTCTACAAAACATAGCAAGCAAATAGGGGAGAATGACAAAGATTTTTTTTCTCTATGAAGGCAAATACACGGTCTAAAAAAGGAAAATGACTGTAGAGCATGAGCCCATAGGTTTCTTTTATCTCATGTAGCTGCCTGAGGTTGAGCAAAGTAGTTATTGGACTGGTAAACACTCTCATAATGTATGGATTTTTTAATTATTTTTTTCAGGAAATGAAAGCTATACTGAAGGTTTAATACTAGCTAGGCAGTTGGTTTCGTTGAGAGAGGATATTTATAAAAAGAACAGGATTCCAGGAAGACAGAGTGCCGAACAATTGCAAAAGGAAAAGCAGAGCTAAATGGAATGGTAATGGAACAAAAGGAAGATTTCCTGCAAGTAGGTGAATACCATACAGAAAAGAAGGTAAAAACTACAGTATTAGACAATTATGGTATCATCATAAATAAACATCATGAAAAAAGGTAAAACAAAATCAGCAGTTGAATAGCTGAAATAGAAATGCCAAGGAAACTGCAGATCCGTAGACCCAGTTGGCCAAACTGCATGTTTATGCTAAAGAAAAAAACTAATTTTGGTTCTGGATTATTATGTCCAGTGGATCACAATTTGCTTGCTAGCAGTTTCAAGATCTTGTTGAAGTTTGTGATTTCCAGCAGATTCTGTAGAGTTCAGAAAGTCAATAGAGGAGCCTTCTTGAGGAAAATTGCTAGAGGGGAACCAGTTAGATTCACTTTCTTAAATGTAGAATGGTTTTAGCCAACCTATTTTACCCGCTGTCATGCTATTCAGAAAATTATCTTGTGTTAAAATCAGAGGTAATCCTTATTAATGTATCAAATAGAGAACGTGGGAACCATTATGAAGAATATGATGAATTATGATTCAGAATCACCTGCATTAAACCCTGTCTGCCCCAAGAGAGCATATCTATGTCACAAAGGGAAAACTAGGTACAAAAGACGAGCTTTCTTGTGAAGTTGCTGCTCATTCCTATGAGGTGATTATTGGCCAATATCTTTAGGAACAGTAGAAGAAATGATCTACGTTTTCCACAAGCTGAAGAAGAAAGGACACAGCAGAGCTGATGGATTGGACAGTGTTGAGGAGGACCTGAGCAGAGTGATGCAAAGATTAAAACTGGAACGCTTTATAGCTTTGCACAACATAGGAGAAAACTCAGGGAACTTGATAGGTAATGTAGCTATTGTGCTGACAGCATTATATGCTTTATCATTTGTTGGGAGAAGGTCTTGGAAAAGTATTAAAGTATCAGGCAACACTAGCTTGAGCCGGATGCTGGAAGAGTAAATTTTTTCCTCCATCCACCACATATTAATTTCTTGCACATTTTTATTTCATTGCCATTAGAGTCAGAAACCATCTTTCTATAAGCTCTGGCTTAAGGTTTCCCTGAACAATATTTCATAATCATTATGATCTCTTGTGTTCTCAATACCAGAGAATGTTTCTATTGCAAAATTAGTTTCACAATTGAGGTATTACTATCCATCCTCTGGAGAAGACTGCAGCCTTATTTAGGAGTGTTTTTGCAGGAAAAAAAAGATGCAAGTTCATGTCTGACGAAGCACCACAGAACTCCTTTTTTGCCTTAGTTAACTGAGTGAAAAATCTGATACAAAACCAACCAATTATAACAAAAGAACATTGTTACAATTCTAGCAACTTCAACAAAATATTTGCATATGTTTTGTGGGGAGCAATCTTCACTGCAACAAAGGAACACAACATGACAGAAGACTGTGACAATTGTAGGAGCCATCATTGTAATTTAGGAGCCTCTGCCCTCTAAGAACATGCTGTGTGATCCTACAGAAAAATCAGAATAAGTCAAAAGCATGTCCTGCTGCTGTATCAATTCAGCCATTTCCTGATAGGAATCTTAATCTCTGCTTTGCAGATGCTACCAGACTGAAAGGAGGAATGCGTAGACTTTTTCAGGTACCTTGGAGTTACTATAACAAAGATAGTAAGGCTGAAATGTGAGTTATGATAAGAACATTCACAAAACCCCACTGAAACTGGAACAACTCCAGCGCCTCCAAGAGTGATCTTTTAACAACTGCATTCTCAGTGGATGCGGACATGGATTCAGCAACAAAACTTAAGTTTTGACCCTTAATCCAGAGATGTCCATGGCGAAGGTTATACTGAAGGGAGGTCATGCAGTTTCTCATGAACCTCCTCTGGCAGAGAGAAATTTTGGATAAGCATAGCTTTGCCAGGGACAACTTATGTCAAAAAAAGAAAAGATGATGACCAATGGCCTTCTAGGAAGAAGCTGTCACAAGCAGGAGTGGCTGCTGTGATGGGAAAACAGCAGTATGGATTACAGTCAATGCTTCCAGAAAACAGCCTATAGACAGAAACTATTGCGGGATGAAGAGCAGGTAGGAAGCCAAGGCCACCCAGATTTTGTTCTGGTGGACTTCACTCATCCTGGAACAGCAATCCCTCAGTGTAGGGTGAACTACATCTCACCTCCTCCCAGTAAATAGGTAGGCAGAAACACAGAAAGCATCTCTTCATCTCCTAAATCCTCAAACCTCCTGCAAAATATCTTTCTCCTCTAGTACTTTAAATCTAGGTTTCTACAGATTTTCTTCAAGAATACAACAAGATATAATCAAGGACGTCTGACTACCAGCACATGTTAAATTAAAATGCTAATTTATAATAAAAATATTTCATACATTAGTGTAGCTCAAGATTTATGTAACAAGTACCTCATTACTTACATTTGTATAAGAGAGGCACTTGATTTAAAAATAAGAGCCTGCCAGACCTGACTTCGTTCCTGGTGAAAAGAAATGGATATGATTTTTCAAAGAATCAGGTTTCAGTCTTGGCTGAAATGGGCACGTTATCTATAATAAGAAATATATTCTAATTTGGTGACGACAATGAAGCTCTGTTACTGTCATAAATAATAACCAGTCCTCCCAAATAACACATTTTCCAGATTAAATAAATAATATGCAGCTGACAAGGAATACTAGAAATAAGATTTCTCTACTAAAGCTATCAGGACAGCCATAGCACGGCAAAGTGTGTGTTGGGAAGATCTTTCCCCTTTATGAATTCAAAATTCTCATAGACAGCTCTTCCTCCAAGTTACTGCCTGCAAATAGAGGCTTAAGACTATTTACCTGACGTCACAATGAAGAGAGAGTTACAAATTACACTGCTGTTTTCTTAAATGTCGTTTCCTTTTGTTTAGCAAGGAAAATTGTTGATAATTAGCCAGCTTCCAGAAAAAAATTCCTAGTAGCTATTCAAATTCAGAAACCATCAGAACCCCCTTCTTAGCAGTTGTTTGCCCTGGCCTGGTTCTAGCTGCAAACCACTGAGGTGAAGAGCTGCAGACACAAACTCATTGAATGGCTTATCTCTTGCCAGTAGCTGTCCCTCCTAGGTGGTTCCCTCCAACCGGGCAGATTGCTGAAGCCACGCTGCTTCGGCAGTGATTTCTCACATTGCACCCACCAAGGGCTGTGAAAGGGTGCTTGTGGGGTTTTGAAGCACTACCTGGAGCCACGCAGCTGCTGGATGTGATGGCCATGGAGAATACCTTACCTGTTGCCCAAAGGGAGGTAAGGTTGTGCAAGAAAGTTATTCACAGGTGTTTACAAATTGTTTAAAATTTGGGCCTAATCAGATAGCAAAGTTTTTCTGTTAGAGAAGCGATTGCTGGATTGTTGTCATATTTGGGGTTTTTTACACCTAATTTCCATAAAGAAATATCGAAATAGTCGCCATGCTGCAGACAATAGTCAGGGAGTACAAGCTCACCAAAAGAAAAGCTCTGTTGTCCTGCTTTAGGTGATAACCTGTAAACTGGAAAGATGAAGTTCCAAAGAAATATTAAAATTTAAATTAGTGATCTCTTAAAGCTGTTGGTATGATCCCGGAAACACTTGAGGCAGGGTTTTTTGGTTGTTTTTTTTTGTTTGTTTGTTTTGTTTTGTTCTGTTTCTTTTCTTGTTTTCCCCAAAGAGCCATAGTAATGGGGTGCTATGAAGTGTATGAATATCAATTGGTGTAACATATGGCTGAATAAGAAGCTGTGGATCAGAATGAGAAATTTCTTATATCAATCTTATTACTGTGTAGGCAACTGCTATCCTTGTTTGTTCGTGACTTTCTTTCAACTTCATGCCTCTCTTTCAGCTATGTAGACTACAGTATATTTTTTTTCTTTTCTCCAGTACAACATTAACTTTATATGCCAAAGGAAGATACACTTGAATATGCGCCTAAAAATGCACTTATCTTAGAGCGTGAAAGCAGGTTTTGGTGTTTCCATACAGCCTTGAAAGACCTCTATTAGTTATCTGTGCAAAATGTAACTAACTCCCAGAAGTCCTGTAGTCTATGAACTTGATGTGCTGCTCTGTAACAACGAATAACGATGCTGCTAGCCTGAAAGTGTCAGGTAAGATTTTTTTTTTTTCTTATATTTCCCATGTAAAATAAAATCAAGAGCCTTTTGCAGACTGACACAGTAAATCAGAGTAAACAAAAATAGGACTGGAATATCAATCTTCCAAAGGCCAGCCTTATTTTCTAAGTTAATTCTTGTTTATTAACCTGATCTGTTTCATGTATCTATTACCTCAAAGGCCTTTCTGTAAAAAAGTACAGAAGTATCAGAAGCATGGTGGCTTAATAAGTGACTGTCTGAAAAAAATGAAGGTATTTGGATCAAGTAAATTATTTTATAGTGGTTTTGGCTATTTCTTTTTGTTTTCTCCAAACGTTCCAATAATCACCTTTCATTAGTAGAAATCATTAATCAAAGACTAGTTCACTATGTGCTTTCTTTAGAAAAATGCCCCCAGACCTTCAGCTGTAAGGGTAAGTAATTGCTACCAGCCATTTACTCAGCCACAGAAATACTGGAGATTACAGAGGCATTTTTTCTTTTTGCTCTGCAGGTTAAGAACAGGTTTTTCTAATGCATGCTTCCACCAGCCAGCATTCTTACCAGCTGCTTTCACAAAATTTCAACTCCAATCAAAAGACTTCCTAACATGTAGTTTATGTCAGATCAATATTATTACGTATACGTAATTTTCATCTTCCATAAATGGTAGCTATTTTGACCATAAAATGAGGAGGTTTCCTGAGAAAGCCAAAGTTTTTTATTAATTGTTGGCACTATTCTTTTATGTTGAATTAAGTACAGTCATGACGGTGTTGATTTGTGCTGTTAAAGTCTTCCCAGACCCTCACTATTCTGCTTCTTGTGGGCAAGTCCGAATTCTGGGATGCCAGAGCAGGGCAGTGTCTTGGCTCAGCCCTGAAACTGGTGAGATTTCTTAAAAAGCAGCATTTCTCTGCTCAGTTTTCCAGCTTGGTCCAGTCCAGAAATTATTCTCAGAGGATGCATGATCCATAATCAGCAATGAGAACTTTTAAGAATCTGGTATTTTTTTCCCCCCTAATTTTTGTTGCCTGACCTTGTTTAGAGGGTCCTTAATGACCATGGGTTGTGGAGCAATGCGGTAATGATGTCGGGGCAGGCTCTGTATCTTCCTTCACGGGAAAGACTGAGTAGCATCTATCAGCATCTACTGATGGGAGAGGTTTCAGGGCCCGGATTCTGGTGTGTGGCTAATTTCCTTCTTCTGTCCTGAAACTTAGGGACGTCCAAACTACTGTGGTAATTGCATCTCCTTGAATTTTTACTAAGATGACTTAATCGAGCAGCTCCACTGGCCAGGTAAAGTATCAAAATGCTTAGATTGTCAGCTTCATCAAACTGCTAGTGCCTCTAGCCTGCACTGTGGGAGACCCTTAGGCCATTTATTTAAGCTGCCATCTGAAAGGATAGTAGCCTATGTCTGCCTATTTATTTAGACTGAGGCAGGGTTTTTTGGGGGGGAAGGAAGGATTAAACTCATATTTTCTCTAAACTGATCTGCCTTAGTGCCTGGGTGCTGGCTTTGGATCTTGCTGTCAGAGCTGAATCCATGCTGATAGTGAGAGAAGCTTGAAAAAAAACAAGCCACTGGGTGGAGTGGAAAAAGTAGGAAAGAAAATTTCATAGTATGATGCCATAAACTGTATGAGGTAGGATTACCGAGTTTTCCTTCAAACAAATTATCCTAGAAAAATCAGTTGAAGTGGTACCAGAGTTGTGTCCTGCCTTATTAATTTGTCTGAAGAAAGAGACACAAATAGTAAAATAAACAAAAAAGTCAGTTTTATGAAACAAGAAGTTTTATTAAGATATTTTATTACGTGTCTCTGTAAGGAATAGACCAACAACCATATAAAAGCTTACAAAGATGGTTAACCTTCAACACTATAAATGTGTTAACGTGACAGAAGTTCACAATTTTGCGGCTTTGTTGACTTTTACAGAGTGAAGGGAGAAAGTTCTCAACTATGACATGCCAATGATGATCTTTGACAGGAGACATTTACAATTGCTTTAAATCCTTTACCTTTTTATTTTTTTTTTTAAGCAAGTCAATAACCCTGACTTGCAGAGTTAGGAGTGAAAAATACATTAGCACCATCATATTAGTCTTTTACACTTCCCTAATTTTAGTGGTCTTGACCAGCAATGACAGGAAAGTAGAAAAGCACCTTTGATAACAGAATACAATCCAACAATAAAATCATGGTGACTACTGACATCAAGGTATTATTAAACTCTTAAAATGCACTGTACTTTTTCACAGCTAATCAGTACAGAAATAGACAATTTTGTACCAAATGAGTCCACTGAATTGACCAATGGGTCCAATGTGTTTTGATTGATTTGTTTGATTGTTTTTTGGTTTGACTCATCAGACACATCCCAGTTTCTGTCCATGTTGAGGTAGTTGAAACAGGGAGGTCTTTCTAGCTTTGTGGACTGCATCTTAGAAAGAAGGGTAAACTTTGGTACTGGGAGCAATCAGTGCTTTGTAAATTGGCTAACATTCAAATAATAGAACACAGTGTTGTTTTATTAAGTGTTGAAGTTGTATTATAGCACCACGGAGACATGTTTTGAAGATGGAATTTGGTAAAAAAAAATAGAGAAAAAAAAGCATTTTTACTGTACTTTGTGTAATAGCGAAAAAAATAACCTTTGATACCAAATTGATTTTCCCCCCAGAAATTTTGTTAATAAATAACTGGGATACTGATGGTCACCTGTACTAACTGACAAGGCTAAAACAAAGGAGCACAGTTGGAGTGTGAATCTGTTTGCCGGAGTTTCAGAAAGAGCAGGATCTTTGATTTATAAGAAGCAGACCGGGCCAATGTCCACGCCAAATTCCTGATCAGGACGACCGATATCTAAGGGTGCAATATCAACCACAGGCAACCTCATTGTCTTGCGCGTTCTGTATTCAAAGACTGTTTTACTCCATTCCCCAGTGTGTTTCTGTGAAGTTAAAAAGAAAAGAAATAAGAAAAACCATGTCAGAGAAATCAGTGTCAGGCTATGTGAGTTATCCTTCAGTTTACTGGATTTCATAATTTTCTCCTTCCATATTAATGTGTCCCTCTCAACATCATAAAAACTGGTTGCAGGACGTAGAAATTAACATGTAGATTGACATTCTTAATTTCTGGACCTTTTATGCAAGGTCTTGTGGGATTATAGACCTTGCTGCTCAGAGGGATGGGATCCCTGATGGAGAGTAGAGTACTTTGGAGCGGTGCCAGCGCCCTGACTTAAGACCGAAATGTTCTCTGCATGCTGGGAGATGGTACAAATGGCTGTTCTGTTTGGAAAGGGGTTTTGGCCTCAGGAAAAAGTGACAGCAGTAATGAGGTAGCTCTTCACGTTCATGTTAAAGAAATGGCCAAAAGTGGCTGTAAAGTAGGTGTGTTCATGCATCCTTGAATAGCAGGTTTGCCATATGTGTCACTGTTTGTTGCTCTTTTGGGACATCAAACAGCAAGAGGCAGAAATTGTGGATGATGTTTTGTATTTGTTCCTGAAAAGGCTGCAGATACTCATAGACCAGCACGCTCATCGATGTTACTGCTCCTCTCCAGTACTTTCTGCTGCAGTGAGCAAGGCAGAGTGAAGCAATGTTGCATCCGTCAAACGACTGTGTTTCCCCCTTCCATAATCATAGCTCATGGCTTGAATCAGCTAGCCTTGATTTTTTTTGCGTGACTGAGTCCTACTACTCTTAGTTTTAGAGTTGACAGGGGATGGATCAAAACTTGCTCACTGTGACTTCACTGACTTTGACTGTAAAGCCAGGAGATACCTGTAAAGCACAGATTTAAATGGGGTACACCTCACTTTCTACAGTTGCTACAGGAATGACACTTCTGGTGTACAGAATCTAAATTTCCCCAATTAGGTGTAACTGTGTCCTCTCCTTACCCAGGTCACGCAAAGCTCGCTCTTTCTTTTTTATGGGTCTAGTCCTCTAGAGGGAATTATTTATTAAAATACCATACTAAAGTCTTGTTTACTTACAGTGCAGCCATCTTCCAGAACAGCATATGTGAATTTGCTGTTTCCTTCAGCCTTGATCTCACTCTCCATAGAGCTCATCAGTTTCAGAGCTTTTTTAACATTTCCACTGGCTTCATCCATGTAGGCAATGCTGTTCTTGCAGTGGTAGGTGATGTTCTGGGAGGCACGGCTCGAGAGAATGCGGAGGAAGGCCAGCTGAACTTCCGAGACATCCTCGGGAAGCTCAGGATCTCCGTAGCTGAACTGCAAAGCATAACACATAAACAACAGTTTTTGTTTAATCCATATAGGGACAATCCATACAGTTATTATTTCACACACTAAATGTTTAGCTTAGTTTGATTTCAGGATTATTTATTGGTACACGAGTACAATATATGTACTACCTTTTGGGATGTTAATTGTGGTAATGTCTTACCTGGAATCCTCCATTCATAGATTCTCCAAACCAAACATGTTTCCTTCCACTGTTTTCGCTGGTCCACCAGTTTTTCCTTGGCACAGTGCTGGGGTTAGCATTGAGGCATGTTTCACCAGTTTCCATATTACAGTATACTTTAATAGCATCCATCTTGCAGCCTTGGTTAGGATCAATCCAATACTCTCCTAGAGGTAAAAAAAAAAATTAAGGGGCTTAATATATTTGGAGAAGAATCTGACTGCATGATGGTGAAGCTTATTTCTATGCCAGATTCCTGAGCCACATTAGGAAGCACATTAATTTTGACAGAAGAGATGCCACAGAAAATAAGATGATATAAAAATATACTGAGTTCATGTGAATACTGTAATATGGCTGACATTTGAAATAAATACAGAATTTATACTTGTCATGTGGGTTTTTTTCCATAAAATTGTTTAAACAAATGTTTACTTGTTTGTACTTACAAGTAAACTTACATGTTTACTTGCATATAAGGACTGGAGTTAAAGCCAGTGTATATACTGAGTAAATACATAGTAAATTAAAGTTTAAAATTATTATTACATTTATCACCTTTATCATGACATTTGTTAAAAAACCCAAAAACAACAAATCAAATTTTTATAGCATATCTCTGCATTTAAATACTCAAAGACAATAACATTAATGAAAAAAAAATAGAGATCTGCTACCATTGGTGAAAATAAGAACCTAACATACCACTCTTGAGCTCAGGATGGCAGAATTTCAGATCTCTGCAGTTACGAGCTGGATTCTTCTGTGACCCATCAGGACTAATGATATTTTCAATCTGGTTGTTGATTGATTTCATTGAAGATACGATGTCAGCCAGATTGATATCATTTTCTTTTGGCTCATCTCGATATTCATACCCATAGCCCACTGGACCTTTTTCACCACCCATGATAGCTGCAGCACCACCACAACATGGACCAGGAGGACCAGAAGGACCAGGAAGACCAGGCGGACCTGGTGGACCCTAAAAAAATAACGAACATAGTGCTGAGTAGAGATCACAGGTTAAAACTAAAGTCTATGTGGGCCCTACTATTAAAAAATGAGAGTTCTTACATAAACATTTATTTCACTTATTCATTAAATAATGACACTTGCTATATATAAATATCTGTTAGACTTTCCAGGCCTTTACTTTCCTAAAATAGGAATTTTCATAATTTTGTCAAGCTAGGACTGTCCTCCTCCTGTCTGGGTTTTGAGAAGGAGAAGGAACCGTTTCCACCAAAATCTAGAGAATAACCATTTCTTGGCTTTAAGAGAAGTGACTATGCCAGTGACCTTTGCAGTGCTGGCCTCTCTAGCGGAGTCTAGGAGATCCACTTCATAGCTTCCAAGACACAAAGGGAATCTGTGCTCTGAAGCGAAGAGGACATCCTGCCTTCTCATTGTATGCAGAGAAGTCCGTGATTATCTGAGACTAACACAACAGCCAGTGCATCAATAGTTAAACTGAACTACAAATGAGCTGTATTTTTTTTTGATTTAGCCTTGATAGCTAGATACCTCCTACCACAAACTCTGTCCATGAAGTGCAGAATTTTCTGAGGGAGATATTTAAATGGGAGAGCACCCTATCTTTCATGAAGAATCCCTGAAGATCTGTTTATTTGAGTGTGCACAATTTACTTACTGCAGGGCCACTTTCACCTCTGTTACCACGAGGGCCAGGAGGACCAATTGGACCTGGATAGCCACTTGTACCATCTTTTCCGGGTGGCCCAGCTGGTCCTGGGGGACCCTAGAACAATGTTGAAGACAAATAATTTGGTCAAAATAGTTTACCAGATAATCTCAAATTCAGAAATACTTTGTGAGAGTTTTCAAACATTTCTGTACAATTTATTACGTGTCTTTCTTCATCTGTTGCCTGTTAAGATGGCCAATTTTAATTTTTTTTGTCGTCTTTAAAGAAACAGTCTAAATCTTCCTTCTGTTTATGCTAAGTAAGGAGTTTTTCTTACCCTTGCACCTGAAGCTCCTGGACCTCCAATTGCGCCTTGTGGACCCAGGGGACCCTATGAAGAGAAGATAAGCAAGTCATACACCGCCCAGTAATGTTTTGTATCTAGCTGGATGTACCTTAAATAGAGACATTGAAACATCTTTAAGATTATATGAGACACATCCTTATAAAAAGGCAGTGTCAGATATGAGAGTTCGTCATTCTTTAACCAGAAAAAATGATCAGATTTTCTCCATGTGAAAAAATATTAGTGATGTAATATCATCCAAAATGCAAGAAAGCCAACTGACATCAATGAGATGAAATCTTGTATTCATAAGAATACATAGCTATAGGCTCAAAATGCTGCATATTACTATAAAATCATATTAATGGTTAAATTTATTTAAATAGTATGACAAACACTCATGTTTTCAAATGTATTAAAAAATTGCTTTATGTATGCACCACAAAGAAAATGTTTAAAAATGATTAATCATCTCGCTGTCGTAGTGTAAATGAGAATTTATCAGACTTTTTTTTTGCTCATGTTATAAGTGAGATAACAGGTTATATTGTGTTGTTAAATAGGTTGGTATTGGCGGCATTTATATTTAAGACTTCCACCTCTTTGCCATCATTGGTAGATCAACTAGGTGAGTTTTGGTTCCTTGATTCTCACTTGTATCATGAGTGCTATTAATGGTTCATTTCAGTGCAAATTCCTCTTAAAATTTTTACTTGTCATAAATACCTAGGGCACGCCTGTCTATTACTCTTTGGTTCTTTTAGCCATTAAGAACTGGACAAAATGGAAATGCAAGTTTACAGTTCAGTAGTTTACAATTTCTTGCACATTTTGCCCTAATATTAATTACTGCAAAAGATGCATGACAGAAGAGAGGTATTTGGACTCTGAGTAGCTTTTTCATGGATTTAGATGTCTGTCTTGCATAGATTTCTAATAGACAAATATTTCAGCCCCTTTTTCTATCTTTTAGAATTTAATCAGGAATAGCCTATATAAATGAATGGAAAAAGTGTTCAGGCAAAGGCGGAGACATAGCTGAAAGAGAATTTAGCAAACCCAGCTTTAGCTCCTAGCAGCTTCTTCCAGTTCTTCATTAACACTTATTTCAAGTTGATTCAGGGAATCTGGACTTTTGAACACATTTGAGAATCAAATTACACAGGTTCTTGATATTTTCTTTCTTTCTGCAGTAAATTAGTTATGGCTAACTTGATCCCTAGGACCCAAACCAAAGGAACTAATAGCTGTAATTCACAATCCAATGCAAAATACTCACGGGAGGACCAGGGAGACCGGGGGTACCAGGAAATCCTCTATGACCCTTTATGCCGCTGCTACCTCTTTCACCAGGTTCACCTTTATCACCACGAGGACCTTGAGGACCCTTTAAGAGTAGATTTGCAATAAAAGGAATACATAAAAGAATAAGAAAAATGCCCAAATATCAGGAAATAATGAATGTATGATGTAACAAATACTTTAAACATGACTTACAGCAGGACCTCGAGCACCAGCAGGACCAGTAGAACCAGGAGGGCCAGGTGGACCCTGTCACACAATAAGAATAACATGGCATGGATCACTTGGAGTTGACTAGACTGCTTTTTTATTTCCAGATAAGCAGTATGTTCAAAGCCAGCAGCTGTTCGGAAACAAGGGGAAGCTCCACGCACACTATATAATCAGCAAGAATTTTGGTAAGTTCTTTTTTCTAGCAATGTTAGTCTTACTCAGCTGCTTGTAGGCACTGATATACCAGGTGCACTTGACCCCTTCTTCATTTTGTGAGGTGCTCAGTGCTCAAGCAGAAATGAAGACTTCCAAAGTTACTCTCTTAGTTTAAGTAAATAACATTGCTTGTACTGCATGAGCAACAAATGGGATGGAAATTAAGACAGGGCCTGGTGGGATGATATGCTTTTTGGCATCCTAAGGTTTACATGGATTTTGAGCTTAATTCATATATAGTTATCAGGAACATAAACTGGGATGTCTTTCCTCTTGGTATTCTTATAAAAGAGGAAGAAACTATGACAGTAACAAATGTATGACTCTTCCAAATTTCCACTTTATTACAGGATGAAATGGACTTTCCATAGGAAAGGTATGTATATAAGCAGTAAGCTATTTACTTTGGTCTTACCTGAAATCCTCTTTCACCAGCTTTTCCAGGTGCACCACTGCTACCTGCAGGTCCAGGGTGACCAGGAGGTCCAGGAGGGCCAGGAGAGCCACTTTCACCACGGTCACCCTGCAGACAGTCACAGTTGACAGGATAAGAAATGTAATGTTTTACAGAACTACAATGTAAAGCGTACATTCAGTGGAGCATAAGAGATTCAAGGAACAAGTTACATAGCACAGAACTAGCTATGTATATTGTCATCTCTACATAACATTTATTTGGCAATCTAAAGATATTGGTGATTCCTTACTTTGCCTCCTGGGGATCCATCACGTCCAGGCAAGCCATCTGAGCCAGGGTTACCCTGGAAAAAAAAAGAGTGGTACAGTTTGTTCATAAGATGGATGATGAATAGACAGTTTGTTTTCCAGTAAGCTTAAATAATGCTCATCAAAGAAAGAGAACATTTTCAAGAAGCAAGAGTTTCTGGAGGTGGAGGGGCCCACAAAAGATCTCTCAGACCTGCATTATTTTGTAGGCTTACAGGCACTGCAGTGTCTTGTTCAGTTCCAAGTGAGACAGAGACATGGTCCACAGGTAGTAAAAGT
This sequence comes from Stercorarius parasiticus, assembly GCA_013396915.1. NCBI lineage: Eukaryota > Metazoa > Chordata > Aves > Charadriiformes > Stercorariidae > Stercorarius > Stercorarius parasiticus. Next base: position 1,280,849 of record VWZL01004919.1, read on the forward strand.
TACAGCTGGCTACACCACCTTATATGAGGATGTAATCTACCCAGGCCCCTGTGCGTCAGGCACTTGAGGGAGGCTCTGTGAACCTTAAAGCATCTTTAGTCCCTGTGTCTCCTGGTTGTAACTCACAAGCCAGCAGGAATGTCTAACACATCCACTCACATCTCTGCCAGGCTCTCCAGGTAAGCCTCTTTGTCCAATAGGACCTTGTGGACCAGGAGCACCACGTTCTCCTGGGACACCATTGGTGCCTGGTTTCCCATCTTCACCCTGAACAAAAAGGGAAAGGATTTCATTGCAGATAATGTACTTATGAAATACCATCATATTATACATCTTTAATTACATATGCAACGATTATGAAGGAGACCTAATAAAGTCAACGGTCAGCATGACTTTGGTAATTGTGAATACTCAAAATAAGACAGACAAAAACTTGCGCAAACTGGTTTCTTTTCATTGCTAGTAATATTCATGCTAGACCATTGAACCCAAGGAACATTCCTCATTGTTTTGTCAACTAAGAAATAAAAAATGGGTATGTCTCATCTTATGTGCCCAAAAACAATAGACAAAGCAGTTAAAAAAAAATGCTGGTCTATCACAATATTAGCGATAAAATACAAATCAAGCTTCACACCACCTTTTCTGGAGGGAGGTAGAAGTATTTTCCTCTTTGGGTCATAATATTTAAGCAAGAAACATTGAGAATTAAGCAAAGATAAACAACTTGCGGTAGGTGAAACTATGACTCAATTTTTGTCTCAAAGGGAGTTTATTGCCCTCCTTAAGTAGGTGAAGCTGGTTATACACTTCTTGCTAATAGAGATCAAAGACAGCCTCACATCCCTCAACTGCTTGTTACCAGATATTTTCAAGCCTGATCTTATGGATGTAAACAAAGATAACTGTAAATTCTGTAGTCTCTGGACTAAAAATACAACGTATTCATTATTCTTCGTAACACAAAGGTATTTTTAGGAGCTGGGGTACAGTCATTGCGTTAGCTTCTACGCTACTGCTGCAGTGAATGCACTCTCACCTTGGCACCCGCCATACCAGGTGGGCCACTTGGGCCACGCACACCTGGCAAACCTATGTTACCCCGGCCACCAGCGATGCCTTGAGGACCTGCTTCTCCTGGTGCTCCCTGTTTAGGAAGAAGTCAGAGCAGTCAATACTGAGGATCTTCAACGTTCAATAGCTGGCTTCTTATTCCCAATGAACACAATCCCCATCATTTAGTATAATGATCCATGGCTGGATGTGTACTTACCCTTTCTCCTCGTGCACCTGGTGGCCCTTTTTCACCTGGTGAGCCGGGCTCACCTCTTGTTCCAGCAGGTCCTGGACTGCCAGGAGAACCAGCACTACCAGGGGGTCCGGGAGGCCCATCCTTGCCTGCAGGCCCTGCGTTACCAGGGGGACCTGGACTACCCTAGAAGGAATTTTAAAGAGAAAAATGTGAGCTGTGTTATCTGAAACAGTAGTGCACGCTTACTGGTGTTATCTTTTCTCATGAAAGCCAACCAGACTTGATTCATTGCCTGAAGGTGGATTTAGGGTCCAACCCCTATGAACCCAAATCTGATCTGGTTTTATAAAGAGAATCCTTTCACCTACAGCTTTCAAACCTGCTTTCTTTCTCCCTACTGTCTGGACGTACAGTTTGCATAATACAACACCTGCACAGTTTGGTTGCCCAGTGTTTGTAATGCATCCAACACAGGATATATGTTCCTTACCAAGGGCTCTGCCACAGACATTTGAACTGGTTGCAGACCCCACTGATTTCTTGAATCACTCTGCCAGATACCTTTAAGGTGGTTTCCTGGACACATGCAGAATGAAATGTCCTTTGTTAAAACTCTTAGCTTAGCCAATCAATGGAAAGAATTACATTGACTTTAATAATACTTAAATAAAATCCTATTTTTTCTTTTTATTCAGCAATATTGTAATTTGTATGTCTGTAACTCTAAGACAGAAAATAAACACCTTTTTATTGAAATAAAAAAGCTTTCTTTATATCTCAGTTACCATACAACAAAGGATAACTTACAATTTTGATTTTTAAATGGGTAAATCCATTGTATTCTTTGAATTTTCTTAATTTTTAAGGAATCAAAAATCAGAATCTAATTTTTCCTATGTGAGTCAAAAATAGGTGCTTGTTGAACATGCAAGGATTTTATGAAACAGCTTTTCTTCACACACAGCTATTGTATGAAATAATGGAATTAGCTAGTGCATCAGCATACATTTTTATAACAGGACACTGCAGACTGGTAGATTAAACTTCATATGTAGGCCATATCATATGAGAGAAAATTTCCCACGAGAATCTGTCCAAACTCCTCTGTCCCAAGATAATTAAAGCTTACGCCATTCCATTCTACAGGCAACTAAAAAAGAATTCTCAAAAGTGATATACAAAATGTTTTGAAAATGCATACCAATTCAAGATCCTGAATTGAGTATTTTTTGCATCATAAAAGAGCAAAAGAGATGACAGGAGATGTTATATGTGCTATATTCATGTCAAGGTACATACAGCTTGAAATAGTTTAATACATTAATATATGTCCACATATATCCACAAGGTAAGAACAAAAGAAAAGGGGGATAAGACAACTTACATTGTTACCAGGGGGACCAGGCAGACCACGAGCACCAGGGAAACCAGCAGCACCCTATAAGAGATCAATACTTTCAGTTGTCGTTTTCGGAAGATTGGAAAAACATGAACAACTTGATTTTTATACAACAGCTGACTTTGAATTATATTTAGCTGTTTTGCTTAAAACTTAAATTAAATGTCCTGGAACTGAAGCAGTAGTTCACAGATTTATTTATTTATTTATTCATTCATTCATTCATTAAGGGAAGGTCCCGTACTTTCCTCAAAGGTGAGCTAATGGGCTCTGAGAAACTTGGCAAAGACAGCATGTAAATCTAATAACTGTTGAGATAAGCCATTTTATAGCTTTGGGTCATTGTGCCAAAAGCTATTTTGGCACCTTACTAATATTAAAAGCAATGTAATCTGGATCACTAAACACTTCAACTTTAATTACTCCTTTAATTACTCCTTCTGGAACACTTTAATTATTCTTGAACAGCAGCTATTAAAGTCACTGAAGGTATTGTTTTTCATTTACATCACGTTTGTTGTAATAGATAGAGTCATTTATCAGTGACTAAGTCAAAGACATACTCACAGGGCCTCCAGGAGATCCACGTTCTCCTTTTATTCCTTGGGGACCGGGTGGACCCTACATGGAAGGAAATAGATAAAGCAAATTATTTGATAAATAGATTTAAATTATAGGAAGTATCATTAAGTTTCAGGAAGTTCAAATGCTTCCACTTGGGCCCAGCCACCTTGAGGCTGAGGGAGAACTGAAGAAACCTCTCTTTGTAGCAATAAGGAATAGTAAAAACTTACTGGTGCACCAGGACCACCTTGTGGACCTGCAGCTCCAGGGGGTCCAGCCTCTCCTCTTAGACCAGGTGGGCCTCTTTCTCCTTTCCCACCAGGTTCCCCATTTTGGCCCTGTAGAAAAATTATATTACGAATCAAAAAATACAGATGATATCACTGTGGGGAGAAACTCTACCCAGATACCCTTCTGAAGGGAATTTCAATATTAAATTGAATGTGAATGCGGTTGAATTCTATTGCTCCACCAGTACAGTAAGGGAAGGATAAAGAAATGTTATTCTATGTGTGACTTGAGTACAGAAAAAGTAATAAATGAATCAAATGTATGTAGTGGGTATTTATGTTAAAGGGCGTACAGCAAGCCTTTCTGAGATGTGGATGAACTTAGAGAAAATAAAAACTGATGATCACATTAAATTGTTCTTAAGTATTTATACTTACTGGAGCTCCAGGGAAACCAGCAGGTCCAGGAAGACCTTGTTCTCCTCGTTCACCCTATAGAAAACAACATGTCAGCAATGGAAGATGCTGGAAAGACAGGCTTCGCTTTACAAGTTAGAGAACACTCCTGTGAATACCGCTGAAGTTTCTTTGTCTCATCAGCCTTTGGAGGAAAAAACCTAAACCCAAAATGACAATTGTTCCTGAGCTCTAAAAACAACTGTTCAGGAATTATCTGATAATTAACAAAAGTGTGACAAACTGATCTCTGTTCCACCTGTATAAACCCTGAGTAAAATCCATGGTGTTCCCCAGATACAACCAAGATCCAAATGCGCTATATTATCAATCTAAAAATATAAATATAAGAGTATTTTAAAAAGTTTACTTAACTGAAGACAAGATGGAAAAAACTATTGCTCACGCTCTTGCCCTGACCTGTCACTGCAGTCCTCCAAACCTTTCACATTGTTAAAAGCACTAATGTTCTGAAGCGCCTAGCACCTGAAAATCCCAAGGGTCAGCAGGAACCGAATGAACTTAGTTCATTTTGAACTCAAGCCACATGTGCTCCTGATCAGGTGGGTGTAACACTGATGTCTATACTAGGCTAGAGGAGCCATGGTAAAGTTATAGTGGAAGAAGAATCACTTACAGGACCACCACGGGAACCCATTGGACCTGGGGCACCTGCTGGACCAGTCTCTCCCTGTAAGGAACAAGAATGATTATGAGGTGTTTTTCGTCTTCCCATGAGACAGCCACCAGTGTGACATTTACAGCACCAAACATCATTATGGAGGATGCTTTACCTTATCTCCAGGTGGGCCGGCAGGACCAGGAGGACCGATGGGACCTACATTACCCTAAAAAATTAGAAAATAATATATTTTTTATCAAAATATGACAGTGTTAATTCCTCTATTTTGACCAATAGCATTTGTTTTTCAGTGTAAACAGGTTGTTAAAGATATATAAATGGAAGTAAGTCTACAATGCCAGTGTGTTGGTGTTGCTGCACACTACATTTTGGAGTGACAATCCGAGATCACACCATTTTGCAATGTGAGAGATCTCCAATGGACTTATTCTCCTCCCCCCTCCTCCCCCCCCACTATCTAAACCTAATTCAAAGTCACCTAAATTTAACAGGTCTCTTTCAATGGTAGACAATACAAGTTATCCATTGCCCTAACTTTTCGTATAGATAATTGGTCCATATTTCTTCAGTGTATGTTCAACATCTCTTGACTAGCTTCCTGACTTTTTCTTTCTTGAGAATTTAACGTGTACCTGATGGTTGGGGTTGGGGGGCAGGAATCCACAACCGCTGTTCAGAATGCGCTGGGCAACAGATCATCGGGTATTGAGAGTGACTTGTGTTTTATTACTTTATTTTGTATATTCTTTTACCATCAATATTATTGTTGTTATTTTCTGCTTACATTACTGTTCTATTAAACTGCCTTTATCACAACCCATGGGGTTTTGTCCTTTCCCCTCCTTTTCTCCCTACCCTACTGGTGTGGCAGTAGTGAGCAAGCAGCTGTGTGGTCCTAGCTGCTGGCTGGGGTTAAGCCACGACATATGTGTATATGCTATAGAGACGTATAAATATATCATGTACAGTAACCTGTAGAAGTATTCTGTATGAGAATACTTACTATCATTTTTGTTCTTCATTATAACCAGCATTTTCCTCATCAGTCAGCTAGGTTTAGGAAGCTAGTAACATTTTCTTTACTTTTGTATTGGTGCTTTCCCTCCAAAACATTGTCCCAATTAATTGTAATCTTCTGCTTGCAAAAAATTCTTTTTTGCCATAAGCAAAAAAGCAGCTGCAAACCCAAAAGCTATTGTTAAATCTAATTTAGTTTACAAAACCAGATTTGCACTGCCAGAATGAAATAAAATGGGATTACTACTTTACCTCTCCTAAACAGTATTTATTCACTTTAAGTTTACTCATATTCTAAGCATAGACTATGTGAAGCTAATTGATAAACTGTTAGATGTTTAAAGACTACTCACTCTCTCTCCTCTTCCACCAGGAATGCCGTCAGCACCTTTGCCACCTGGTTCTCCCTAGCAAGCGTAAGACATAAAAAGCATAAGCAAAAAGCAAGCATAAGATGAGCATAACGGGGGAAAAAAAGAGAAGAATTAAAACATTACTGAGGAGAGGATCTCATACTAGGGGTATCTCAATAACCAGATTTCCTTATTGTGATCATACCAATCTAAAACTGGGGATGACATTTTGCCCAGTATTCAGCACTAGATACTGACCACTTTGGTGGAAAAAACCCCAAATGGATTCAAAATGGAGTCTATGCCAAACTGTTTGCCCATGGTATGAACTATTGTCATTGTTTATTATCTTCTTTAGAAGTGTTTTGATGTACCCCTCCCCCGTGAGACCTAACATAGCAAAATATCTAGCATACCTTAAACCAAAGTGAAAAATCCTATATTTTTTAACATATAGGATCCATACGACACTGCTAAATCAACAATACTGCTACACAGTCAGTACCTCTGAAATCAAGCCAAAAGTGAAGATGTGAACAAAGCCAGGGCCTTGTGGGAAACTAACACTGAGTTAGCATAAAATTGGCAGAGCGTGTGTGTGTGTGCATGGGTGTTACCTTATCCCCTTTTGGTCCAGGACTTCCAGGAGCTCCTCTTTCTCCAGGCATTCCCTGTAAGCCAGGCAGCCCTGTGCCTCCAGAGGGACCAGGGGGTCCAGGAGGACCCTAAGGAGTAACAAAAAGTAATTAGAAAAGATTTAAAAAAAAAAGAACAGGAACCTGAATGAGGCACATAATAGCAGGAAGCAAGCAAGTCTTTGGGTACCTTGGCACCTTCTGAGCCAGCAGGACCTGGCCCACCTCTTGTTCCAGGAGGTCCTGGAGGACCCTGTGCACCACGTTCACCTGGGATACCGTTTTCACCCTGTAGCAAAGAAATGTGTTATTCTTTGCTGTCAGGTTTATAGTTTGATAATTCCTTAGTGTAATTATAGAACCACTTCTGTATGATTTACCTTAGGGCCTGGGAATCCCGGTCCTCCAATATCACCTTTTGGGCCCTGTTTATGAGAAAATAAATGCAAGTTATCCATGTGCCTTACTTAGTAAACCTGTATTGTGGTTGGAACTCTGTTTCTCTCACCTATTATCCCTTAAAGTAAACTTCTCTGTTCTACAGAGTGCTGATAGCTATCTGAATTTGTAAACGTAACCTAGGAAGAGCTTTTCATATATTTTTCATTGTTGTTTTTTTTTTGTTTGTTTTGTTTTTTTTTCCAAAAGTAGGAACTACTACTTACTGGTTCTCCAGGTTTTCCATTTTCTCCAGCTGGTCCTGGTCCACCAGGCAATCCCTATACGAAGGAACAGTATTATCATCTCTGTTATATAGACAACTTATGCATTTTCCTATGTAGCAAATTTTTTTGACACAGAGATGTGTACCCAACTCATTCTGATCCTTACAAAGTAGAAGGTGTTAATTTGTTAGCCAGATGTTTTATGTGACATAGTCTATGGACCTATGCATCTGGTTCGCAATTATGAAATACAAAGCAATAACTTTTGTCAGTTGGTTGATCTGTCTTAATTCAAAATATGATGATGTGCACCCAAATGAAAATGTTTAGATGCCTCCTTTTTTTTTTCCTTTCTTTCTTTTTTTTTTTTGTGTGTGTGTGTGCGTGTGTATGTGTGTTTTAGTCTGTTAAAAAGAATAGGAAGCCAATGAACAATAAACACACAGCACCTGGAGGCCAGGTGGACCTGCTGGTCCTGGTTCTCCTCTCTCCCCAGAAGCACCCTAGAATCAAACAGAAGAGAAAATAAAAAGAAATTGTCTGAGAACATTTCAACATATAAACACCTTCACACCACATTTAGTCTATGCCTCCTTATCATGATCTGATGATGACATTGCACAATCTCAAAGACTAATGTATCTTGGTGTTCTGGTGTTTGCTCTTTTCATTCCAACCATTAAATGTCATTCAGCAGACACATTTATACTTGATACTAGTCTGAAATGCTAGCTCTGACAAATGTTAAAATAAGCAGTACTATGCTTCAATCTGAAAAGCTGGTAGATCCCCAAGAACTCTAAATTGACTTTTCATTTCAATTTATACCAGCTATACCTGGTACTCAGGTTTTTCCTACCAAAGTTTTAATTTATTAAAATAACAGCAAAGAGGAGGTCTTTTATTTATCTTCATAAAAGGAGACTTTTTCACATCATTAAAAATATTTTCCTTCCCCTAAATTCGCAGTCTCTTTCTGGCTTGGCAATAACTGATAATTGCCTCTTATGGGACTACCACACTTACAGTAGGTCCAGGAGGACCCGGGAGGCCAACATCACCATTCTTCCCAGCAGGACCCTATACAAAGACAAAATTAGGCTACGGTTATGGGTTGATATAATTTTTACGAGAGTCACAAAATTATTATTAATTAATATTATGTCATTAATAAATTATTATATAATGACACGAAATGTTAATTAAACTTACAGGTGTTCCAGGTGGTCCACCAGGGCCTCTTTCTCCATTCTTACCTGGTGCACCCTACAAAAGAGAAAGATCACATTTAGAATACCTGTTCTGGTCAGCATACAATAGCTTCAAGCTGCAGCACCAGATAGCCCCACTATGGAGCAACTGAACAGTTGACTGATCAACCAAGCACAGGAGAAATGGAGAAATGCCACTCACCTCATTGCCCTTAGGACCAGGGAAACCCATTACCCCTGGCTGACCACGTGGGCCTGGGGGGCCAGGTGGACCAGAGCGTCCGGATTCACCCTGACTACCCTGGGATAAGCAAAAAAGAAATGAAGACACAGCATCTGTTAGATGAAATAAATGAATATCCATGACTCATTAAATAGTGAGGGAGGGTGAGATCAGGCTAGAGACATTCTTGTTCAAAACTCATTGTTTTGTATTTCAACTTAGCTTCTGTATGCTGTGTATTAAATGACAAGATTTACAGAATGTTATCACAATGAGACAGCAAATAAAGTGCCCTGATAATTAAAACAAACTAAAAAAGACACAATCAATCTGACTGTGATAACAACCTGTCCTGTAGATACCGTGGGATGAGGGTAAGGTCAGTAGGAGGACTAGTATAAAATATTTGCACAGTGTACATACTGGAGGGCCAGGTTTCCCATCGCTTCCAGGGCTTCCTGGAATTCCGGGCAACCCCTGCAATTGAAGAAAAAAAGGTGTTATTCTTCAGATTAAAATGTGTAGTATTAAGTTACAATATATAAATATAAATATATAAAAATACATTTTAAACTGCCTGCTTGATTTTAATAAAGATTAAAACTCCTCACATTTCCTTCCTTCCCTTTAAGGGGAAAAATTGGAGAAAGCTAACAAATTCTTTTGTTAGGAGTTCATCGCTTTCTCCGAGAGTCATATATAATCAAGGCATCAGACATAAATCAACAAGCACAAAAATTGTATTCTTTCATTATTTGGGAAGAAAGCTAATTTCAGATGGTAAAAATCAAGGAGTGAAACAATTTTTATTAGGTACCTCTACTTAAAAGCAACACAATTTATAACGTATTTTAGTTAACTTGTTTTATATTATTAAATACTATTTTTATTATATTTTAAATCATTCATTTGCCTTTCCAACAAAATCTTGTTTAGCTCCCAGAAGCCTGCAGTCAGGCTGACTTTTGAATTTCAATGTATTTGTTATCAGCAGTTGCTAATTCTTAGTATAGCTCACATGATGTTGTTACATTCTGTACATATTACACAATAGGTTATTTCTGAAAATAAGCAACGAATGTAAGTTAAATACTTAAGTATATTGAAATATTTAAATGAATGTATAATTTAATTATTGAAATGTTAAATGTAAGCCTATTTAAATATAAATATATTTAAATACAGTAACCCAAATTACTTATTAAATATAATATACATAACACGTTTTATAATAAATTGTAAAATTTGCTAAAACGTAAATAGACAATACAGAAAATCATCCAATGCTAATTCACATTAAAGCCACATCTCATGATAGTGCATGGCATGCTCTGAGAACTGGGGACCGTGTTCAGCTTCATATAAGCTTCCTCATTCTGTTGTAACAGATGTTCTCTCTATGGTTATCTATTGCACTATACTCCACTTAAAGGAATTAATAGAAACTTTTTCTAATTGGACCCATCTATTGTATCAAATCAAATGCAGTATCTCTAATAGAGTTTATCTCATTTTCTTGGAGATGTCCTGTCTTACTCTCATTCCGGGAAGACCTGGGCCTCCATCTTGTCCACGCTCTCCTGCGGGTCCACTGGGGCCAGGGGGACCTGGGCTACCACGTTCACCTGCTGGACCCTAAAGAAGAGATGTTGAAATCCACAGCAAGGAAATCAGCATCATATTGAATCTGAAATTGTCCATTCAAATTCCAGAAATTTGGGCTTTTTTTTAGAGGAAGATATACCTTTTCACCTGGAAGTCCATTGCTACCAGGTAAGCCACGGAAACCAGGGGAACCCTGCCAAATACAACAAAAAAATATGGATCATAGGCAATATGACTTAGGTAATGGCAACCGGGTTTATTTCTAAACTGTTTATGATTAGACATATTATTATGAAAATTAATGAAAGAAATAGATGAAATGATGATTCACGGCAGCAAGAAAGTTTACAGAATTATTTTCTCTTTGGATATAACCCTCCTGTTGAAATCATAGCCCATCCATTATTTTTAACTGACCCTGCAGTAGTTATTTTATTCGTGAGTTTTCTAAATTCATATAAAAAATAAAACAACACATTCAGTCTTGAACAATTATTTTCTTCTAATTCAATACTGAAAAGAGCTTTAATGTATTGCTTTAGTATTTGTATTTATTACTATCTTCATTTCTTACAAGAAATTTGAATTATAAAATACAATTTGCAGCCCCATTTATATATTTAATACAATTAATTTGTTCACTTGTGTATCTTTGGTTCCCTCATAGCTTCAGCAAATACTGCAATCAATTATTAAATTACAAGTTATAAAGAGACCAGTACTAGTTCCTTTGGTTCAGGTGGAAACAGAAATCAAAAATTTCTAAGGGTGTTGCTATTTATTTTGTTGAATAAATCAATTCAGGAATCTCTTTGTGAGAATGCTCTTTGGAAAGTTATCAAACCTACAAGCCAAAAAACCTATTGGCAATAAAGATATTATAACATAGAAGACATCCTGACAATATGGTTGTTATTGATATTATTGACATTTAAGATCCATTGACGATAAAGATGTTGACATAAAGGCATATCCTGAATGTAGAAGAATTTGCATTAATTTCACCTTCCAGAGCTGAAATTTTGTGATTGTTCGTTTTCGTTAAATGAGAATTAATTTTGAAATTTTGCTTTTGGTTTGGTTTTTTGGGTTGGTTCCCCCACCCCACCCCCCCTGTGTAGTTCTCACAGTTTATGGTTGCTTTTCAGCACAAATCTTTTGATACAACTTCTAAGATCACTGCTTCTTCAATATAAAAAAAAGGAAATAAATTATTTCAGACTGAGATAGATTCAAGCACTGTAACTCAGATGAGGAACTAGATAAGAATTCTCTCCAGTTTCGTAACCCGGTTTCACATCTGGAATTTGCTGAGAACAGATATAGAGCCAAATTTCTCCTTAAAGTGTTTTCAACACCACATTTTGCTGTCTGTGTATTAACTCAGAGTGTACATTGTGTGCATGGTCAGCAACAGCAGCTTACCCTTTCTCCAGGTGTACCAGGAATGCCATTCTGTCCGGGTTCACCATTTGCACCTCTTTTGCCTTCCTCACCAGGAGGTCCAGGAGCACCTGGGGTACCATTTTCACCCTGGCAACAACAACAAAAAAGCACATCAGTGAAGTTAGAAGTCTCCCAAAAAAAATAAAATCCCCAGGTTTTGTATGGGGAATGATTCAGGGTTCAGACTTCCTTGGAAGAAGTCTCTGAATGCATTTTGAAATCACTTACACGCTCGCCTTTTGGGCCTGGATCTCCTTTTGCACCGTTCTTGCCAGGTTCTCCCTAAATAGGAGAAAATGCCATTAAAATTATGAATTGCAACAGGGTATTATTCTAGAGGTACTATATGTACTAAAAGATTAAGAAGTAGACATAATATCTTTCAAATTATTGATTCATTTGTATTATTTTACATTCTGCAAAAGAATTAGCATGCACTAGTTGAACCTGGATATGGAATGCATGGGGCTTCTTAAAAATCCGGTAAAGGAAAGAAGGGATAAAATCTTAAACACAACGGAATAAAATTTTATGTCTGTTTCTAAGCTATTTCAAACACCATTGAGACTTTTGCTTGACATCCTTGAATATTTTCTCTGACACAGAACTATATGTGATGTAAGGCTGTCAGGAAAGAGCCTGATGGGGTAAATGACAGTGTAAGAGTAGGTGCAACTCACTAGGTGTAGTGGACTGTGGACCCAGCCCATGGGAATTTAAGCAGGTGAAATTGGGATTTTAAAACAATATATTTTGTCTAATGTAACCATTTTTGACTAGCGCTTTTTTTGTTATGTGTTTCAGAATTGATAGATAAAGTGTGAAAGATAAAATATATCTATATATTATGAAATAATTTATTAGAGCATCTCAAGCGAATAGGAAAATTCAATGAGTTTTTTTAATGGTATCAGAAATACCATATTTGTTCATCCAACCAGTGTAATGAATATTAGTAACTCACCGGAGAGCCTTTTGCTCCAGGGTTTCCACTTGTACCTGGAGGACCAGGAAGACCGCGGCCTCCTGGCAGACCAGGAGCACCAGGAATACCAGAAGGTCCCTGTAGAGAGTGAACAGCAGACAGGGATGAAGAGACCATGGCACTGTTGGATTCTGCCCAGTCCAAACATCAACCCTCACCAACACAGTGCAGCAAAAGGCAGTGATGTGAAAAGTACCCACCATTTCACCTTTGCTGCCAGGGCTTCCAGCTCTTCCAGGAGGGCCCTGAAAAAAAAATAGTATAAATAACTGCTGCTGCTAAGCTAGGACTAAACCAAAGGACATGTAGAGCTTTGTGAAGAGCATGTGTCACAACATTTCTCAATTCCCATGTGGTATTTACGTACCTGAGGCCCGGGTGGTCCAGCATGACCCTGAGGACCAGGCTCTCCTCTCTCTCCAGGACTACCACTGGAACCAGCAGGACCAGGAGGACCAGCTTCACCCTACAGAAAAACAGTAAAAGGAGAAAATGAATGGACTTTAGTCTTGTCTCCAGGGCAATCGGTATTAGCTTCATGGCTTCTTCCTCTACTATGGCATCTTTGCATGATTTGAGAAGAAGGTTACCATCATCATCACCTGAGTACAAGAGACAAATCAGCACGGCGATGCCAATGCTGAGGCACAAGGTACCTGTGCACTCCAGCCAGCACATGTTGCACAGCTCCTGTAGTTGGAGAAGTTCACATGAGTCCCTTCCATAATGCAACATAAAGCATTTAGTCTACCACTTCATGGTGTATTGTGGTGGGTATTCATGAAGGTGATGAGGATAGGGTTTGTCTCATGCTGTGTATGAAAACACATCAGTTCTATGCTTGCAACAACCAGTGTAATAGCAGCCAGAAAAAGGAGGACTCATAAAATAAAGATGTATAGTAACATAAGCTGGCCAACTGGAGAAAGGACCAGATCCTATATTAATATGCATCTTTAGCTGAATACCTTAAAACCTGGAGATCCTGGAAATCCAGCAGTTCCAGGGGGACCTGGGGGACCCTTAAAAGTGAAAGAAATACTATTAATGCAAAAGGTAAAAGCCATATGGAATTAATGTTAAGTTAAAAACATGTTTGATTATGAGATTTTTCTCTGAGTAAGGAAACACCTGGCAAAATAGCAAATATAAATCATGCTGTAGAAGATGAAGTTTGGCTAGTCCTAAAATATCACACCTAGATCTTAGTTACTCTGACTTTTACATGTTCAGATAAATTTCTGTGTTGTAAATTGAAAAACATGAAAGCTAACATTAGAGAGATTAAGCTATAAAAATAGTTCAGAATTTGTTCTAATTATAAAAAAGGTGTAGGGCAAAAAATGCCAACACAGATGTTACACACACAAGTGGACATGCTAAAGTTTCTAGGCAGATAGAAAAGAAAAAATTTTGACCGCCTCAGACAGCTAAAAATGTATGTGATAAGACCATTCAAAATTTGACCTGCATAGAGAACAACAGTTCTACCCATCTACCTGTTCTCTGAGAATAATCTGGTTTTGGATCTATGCATTTTCTGATTTACAGTGTTAAAGCTCTCCTATTGCACTGTATGTTTAAAATACCTTAACCAACAGTTATGTAATATAACTAAAGAAAACGCTCATTCTTAAACCAGTGCACCCCCAGTCTCAGGTTTGCTGGGACTGCAGAACATCAGCTAGAAGTAACTAGACTTGAGCAACACAAATACTTAACGCCAAACATCTGTAATTCATCTTACAGGTGGTCCTGCTGCTCCCGGAGATCCATCTTTGCCATGGGCACCCTACAGAAAGGAGAGAGGTGTTGGGTACAGAGCACCACCCTGGACACAGAACCCGCACACTTTAATGCCCATGACTCACAGACCACCTTTTGTGTCTGTACATTCCCACTTAGTTGATCAAGACATAAGGATTCCTCAACTGTGAAATTCTAAAATAATAATTAACTAAATATTTTGTGAAGGAATATCCAACACTTTATGTGACTTGTACTGTGATACTGTGTACAGTACTTGTACTGATGAGACAGCAACATGCAAAAATGTATTCTTATCACATTTCTTAAGGAAATAACAGTTACAAACCATCATGTCTGTGGACAGTTCTTAAGGTTAAATAACTAAGATTGCAATGGATGTATATTTCAAAGTAACAGTTACTTCTAATTCACATAAAAGACTAAAATTTCACTCCAAAACCCTAACAAACAGTGGTATGATTGCCTGTCCTGTTTCCTGTATTGTAGAACTGTTAGACCAGGTCTGCTGCTTGGGTTATATAGTGTTTGTATGAACAAGTTGCTGGTTATTACACTTTAGCTGTGCTTTGTTGATTGTGTTGGATGCTGTGAACTATGACTTCCTTCAGAGCAAAGAATGTATCCCCTAATCTCAGTCAAAGAGTAATTTCATCTTTTTCCTGCAAGTTACTTCTGAGATTGCAGTTTTTCCTCTCTCTGCCTTCTGCTGCTGCACTTCGCTTCCACTCCTCCTCCCTGTTCCTCTTGATTGAACCTGAGCTTATGCTGAAACACTAAAGTCTCCTTCAATGTGTAATCTATTCATTTTAAAAAAGGAAATAGAGAACAAGATGGTGAACATGTTGTGAGTTAGAAGGGAATTGGGGACTGAAAAGTTTTCATGTGTGATTTTACAGATGCTATATAGTTTTCTAATCCTCTGCATTACAACATTTTTAAGGTAAATCTATGAAGTAGGGAATTCTCAGCATATTGAAACAAAATACGTGCTGCTTCTGGATAAGAACAACATCTGCAGTTACTTACAGGGCCACCAGGATTCCCAGGTCTTCCTCTTTCACCAGCTGGACCTCTTGGGCCCTAGAAAACATAAGAAAATGAGTCTGATAAATGGCTTCCAAAATAATATAGCCAAGCAAAGAGACATTGCTCTTATTTGAGTATGTCAGTATAGTTCAGTGTGGTGGGGTAATTAAAGTTAAAACAAAGATGAGTAACTCAATTAACTGGGAACTACCATTGGCACTTCCATTTAAATACTACAGGATACACATATTTACCGGTTGGCCTGGTGATCCGTTTGCTCCAGGAAGACCAGTTTCACCCTATTATGGAAAGAAAACATCAATGACAGAATGAATTTTGGTAAGAACATTTTTTGGTTTATTCAAGAGGAAGAGACATAGAAATGAGACAGTCGAATACATTGTCCCTTTCTGCCTAGAGCTGAATGTCCCCAGCATGAACTGAGGTCTGTGAGGTCTGAGAAGTCTAAACAAGTGCCAAAAAAAATATTTAAACAGAAAAAAAATAATAACCAGGAAGACTCGGTCCTTTAATATTATTCAATAAAGTCACATGCTCCAGATACGTCTTTTCATTTTGGATTCTGATTTTTATTACAGCTGGAAAACCGAGACATGATGTGGTTCAGAAAGTGTAGCTCCTTTGGAATGATTGTCATCCTTTTCATGGATATATTCGGTGAGTTTCTTTAATGTTCAATGGATTTTTATAATTGCTTAATAAGCAAAGCATAGCTATATAACAAATGATGAAAGGTATTACTCTACCTATTATAAAGATGACACTATAGTTTTTTACCTTTGGACCAGGAGCACCGCTGTCACCTTTGGCACCATCTTTTCCATCAAAACCCTGTGGGAATGGAAAACCACATCTGTGAGTAGTATTTTTCTTGCATCTGGAAAACTTGATTCCTCTTGGTAAAACAATAAGCTTCAAGACAAATTCATATAAAGGGGCGTTATTTTTAACAATGAGTGCTATCAGCTATTGGAATACTTCTTGAAAGAAAATTCTGAATCCTCCATTTCTTCATGGCTGTTACTTAAGAGTGGATGCTTTTCTATAAAGCATGCGTCAGCCCAGCATTCAGGATGGAGCTCTACAATTGAGGTAACCAGATAAAATTTAACAGTCTTTGTTACAGAAGGTTAGATTACATTGGGAATTGATTAGCTGGGAACTGATGACTGAAAGAGCACAACAGTGCAACACCATAATTCAAGTAGAGTAACAGACTCAACTATATTCAATATACTCAATACTTACTCGTTGACCTTTCATCCCAGGCATCCCAGGCATTCCAGGGTGTCCCTTGTGACCCTAAACGCAAAAATATAGAAAGATGAATAAATCCCATATTTAGTGTATGAAGGGCACAAGCCAAGGTTCATTGTGTGTCACGCTCACTTGACTAACTTAAAACAGGAAAACAAAAACTTTGATTAGAAGACCATTGTTATTAGGGGTTTTCCATACCGGTAATCCAGGGATTCCACGATCTCCGTTTCTGCCTGGTCTTCCTGGTTCTCCCTATTGAAAGAAACCAAATTTTTTTGACTGCTTTGCTATTGCTTCAGTTACTGTCGAAGAACCAGTCCCAATAGACCAAGGCGAGTTGGAATAAGCAGGTGAAACTTCCACCAAAGACAGCAGGGAAAATTCTAGCAGGGTGGCGGTTCACTATATATGACTGCCTTTTGAAAAACAGCCGGCAGAATTTATAAAAACAGATTTTCGCAAGATCTTGGTTACATCTAATTTATTTCAAGACAACTTTTAGGAACAGATGATCATGGAAAACTTATTTTTTCATGGTGAAAGACTCAAAATGGACAAAAACTTTATCTGCTTGTCTCGCCTTGTACTATACCTATTCAGGACTCCCGGCTGTGCCACAAAAGATGGTTTTAACAGCCTTAACTCTCAAAGCAAGATTTGAAAAGAGCAGACAATTAGCAATACTGTCTGCTTTTCTTTATAACTGCTAATTTATTTTGCACCAGATCAAAATAGCATACTTCATGCTTAAGTTTTCTTTTTTTTAAAATTGTGTCAATCAAATTGCTCATTAAAATTGAAACTTTATTTTGAATGGACGTTTATAACTAATGCAAGCCAAATACAATTTCTTACAGTCACATTGTCAAATTGGGAAATAGGGAGATGTTAAAAATTCTTAAGTGCAATGGTACCAATGTGATCTGCTGTCTTATCATTTAATGGACTTTCATTCTTCCCATTTATTAATCACTGTATGAATAATAGTGAACTTACATCTTTTCCTGGTGGACCAACTGGGCCTATCATTCCAACAGGGCCTGGAGGTCCCTGTAGAAAAATAATTAATATTAACTATAATAATAAAAAATATTAAGACTTTCAAATTAAAAATGCATTAGGTGTCATAAAAATACTTGCACATTTGTCATACATGATAGTGAACAGACAGGACGAACTGTAAAATTTCAGTCCACTCTAGTGATGACACAGATTCATGCTTGCAAGATCATGCTTATAACATACATAGTGATACGTAATGTGTACGTACAGGAGGGCCAGGTTGTCCTGGTTCTCCAGGGGAACCTTGGTAGCCAGCAGAGCCCTGTAATGCAGCAAAAAAACAGTTAGGATGTGATCAGTTACATGCATCATTCCATGGTGCTACTATATTTTATAATAATCTCATCATTATAAGGAAAATGGGAGTCAGAGCTGTCACCAAATGATCAAAGGTGAAATCAGCAGAACCATACAGAATATGTAGAGATGAAAACAGAATTAAAACTACTCCTCTAAAAGGTGTACATCAAAAAGCTCAGACTCTTTGTGTGTTCATCGTATGTGTATTAAGATTGGGATATTAAATTTTTGTATGAATAACCCTTTGGGAATGTTAACAGAGGATGATAGGCAGTGGCATGTCTTAAGACAACCTTAGATGACACCCCATAGAATTGCAGAAAGCTCAGGGGAACACACGGATTTAAGCAAGCACAGTATATAGCACTCAGCCATTGAGTTCTGGTGGTGCATAGATGGTACAACCCAATTAGTAGGAGATGACATTCATCCATAAAATTCTTTAGCATAGTATCCAGATTTATCGGTTGAAAATGTACCTAATATCTGTGACAGAGAAAAGGAGAAATTCGTATAAAAGGATATGAAATGACTATGAAAAGATTCATTTTACTTACAGGGGGACCTGCATGACCAGGTGGGCCAGGGGGGCCACTGGGGCCAGGAGGTCCTGGAAAGCCAGTCTATAGTGTAGATTAAAAAATAGTCATTATATTAATGTAATATAGCTATAAAACTTAATGCAGTTGCTATAGCCACCAATAACTGTGAAAAAAAGTTTTACATATTCGTACAGAGAAAAATCCACAGCGAAGTGCACTTGGTGCAATAAAAAAGAAGCAGCAGTATATATACACATTGCTAAATACATTGTCTAGTACCTACAGTGCCTTCAGAAAACAGATCACTGGGTTTCTTTCTGCAGCCTTAGCTAACATACTCCACAAGATATTTTCAAAGCTGTAATTTTTTCTTTTGAGTCACTAGTCCCCTTCTCTAGACCCTCCAGAAGGATGCTCACAGCTCAGCTTATCAGCTACCTAAACTGGAAGAACAGATAACTGGAACTCTTAATTTGTAAAAAAAAGTAAATGAGCTTCAGCTTCTCTGCCATGTAACTGCGCTTTATCAGCCTAATGCTACCTCTTCATTGGTGGAGACAAAGTGTACTAATAAACTTGCTTGCTAGTCTATTGATCCCAGATTTTGCTTTCCAAAACTAATTTTAAAATTTCTCACCTGCATTTAGGAGCTATATTACATGTACACATACAACCCATTAGAAGAACTTTGTATGATAAACCCTGTTTATTACCCTAGACTTCTTAGGACTTACAGGTATACTGAATTAAGGCCATATTTTTGTTATTGTCAGTAAGGCAAGCATTTTCACTGATGGAATCTTTTCTGAACTTTAACAGTACTAAGTCATAAGAAATAAACGATGTCTGGACTAACTAAAGGACACGGAGGATGAAACCTCAATATACATATGGTTTGACTCAAATCAGTAGTAATGTTCCTTATTTTAATTGGTAAAAAGAGAGTAAAAAATTACTAAGGAAATTCTCAATTTGGGAATAATGCCAATATTTCTACTTCTTCTAGCAACAACCACAAAAGCATTTGATACTGCAAAACAGAAAACATTTGAAAATTAGCATAGTGGTTCTTTAAAAAAAGCTTTTGTTAAATTAAACTCTTAATGGGTTTGATATAGAGAAAACAGTTGAGGTATATGAATTACATCATGAAAAACACCATGTACTGCAGAACTGGCAGTATATTCCATATCTTAATATTACACATAATGTGTGTCATATTGTATCAGAATGGGTCATGTATAACAGATGTTACATGAATATAATTTTCATAATACAGCATTATATAGTATTGTTATACTATACCAGTATACGTAGTATAGTATACTACTATACTGAAAACATATTATGTTAATATTAGTTCACAGATTGTCTTTTGTCTAAAAAAGATAATCATTGTAATATTTGCTGTTTTCTAGGACAAGAACTACACCAGATGGCAGAGCAGTTAGTGTCTGGGTAAATCGGGTTGCCTTCGATGTGTGAATATAACAAGCAGTCCCTTGCTGTTGGTTGTTAGAACTCATTTGGTATACAGTAACTCTCTATTCAACACAAATTGGAGCCATCAACTCGTCAATTGCAATCAATTGGTTAGACATACAGCTATAAACAAACAAGACATTATTTTTTTCAAGGTGCACACTGTGGAGATAAACTGATAGTTAGGTATGACATTTGCTTGCTGCCAGTATCTCCAGACTGTGAACAAATAAGCGTATTTTAGTTAGAGTAAGTCAAGCAGTGGAAAGCCACAGGAAAGAGTATTGGAGAGATGTGTGACTGAGGAAATACCAGGCATGGTAATCACCCATGGACAAATGTTGGTGCTATAGCTGGCATTTTTTGTTTTATTAATCTTCCAAGTTATTTCAATTTGTATGTTTATTAAAAACTGAGTGTTTAAGTTGAAAATTGATAAATTAAATGTATCCATTAATAAATTAATTAATCTATGTAAAGTTAATGATAAACATTATTTAGTTCTAGTGAGTTTAGTCACACCTACCTGTAACTGCTTTGTTACTTACTTTGCAGTCATGTATTGCATGATGCAATGTAAAAAACCATATGACCTGAAAGTACGTAAACAATCCTGGCTGAAGACATTCTAGGGTGCCAAATTAAGTTGTGGATTTTTTTAACCCAAGTCCAGGGGTCAGAGCACAAGAAATCACTAAGCACCTCATGGAAAAATGCCAAAATAGAGAGGAGTAACCTTAGCTGTTAACTGAAAGGTATCTTGGTTATCTGCCTGGTTCAGCACATCTCATTTAAGACACCAAGTAGCAAAATGTAGGTGATACAATAAGCTGTGGGCAAAAACTGTGAGGAGCTGAATATGAATAAATGAAAAACGGATGCTTGAAGAAGACCAATGCATGGATGACCATATTAGCAAATGAGGTTGAAATAGACAGATTAAAATAAAGGTGAGAAAATAATGAACTCTACTTCAGGAAAAACAGCTGTCATGATTAGTAAATTTATTTCATGAGATGATCTGATAGAACTCTGAGAAATAACACACTTGCTTGGAACTGCCTTGGTATGTTACAACACGTGATTCCCAAACCTTGTTATACAGCATCGGACTGAAAATAATGATTATGCTTAATGAAGCAGCAGCCAATTTCAAATAACAGCAATTCACCGCATCCTCTATATAGCAGATTGCCTGAATCAAGAACACTCCATGTCATCAGTGGTGAATACCTCTAAATCCCAAATCCCAGTGCCTAAAAGAGAAATCATGAGGTGCAACATTTACATTTATTTGATATGGGAAGCATAGCTCATGCACAACTCTCTCAGGCAATCCATGCTTTATCTAATTAAAAAACTGTGAAAAGCTTGGGACAGGCCTAGCAGGCAGATACAGCATCCTTAGTATACAGTCTGAATAGCTGTGGGTAAAAAATTGATAACTGTAAAAAGAAAAACTGAAAAGCTTTTGACTGCTTCTGGGATGAAAAAAGATTATGAGAGGGGTTTACTCACTTGTTATTGGGCTAATTTGAGTTGTGGAAAAGTAAACAAGTATGGAGTGTCATACTGAGTAAAGACAGAATGCTGCTGAATGGATAAAGGAAGATTAGGGACAGTGGTAGAGGTAAAAAAGTGGTGGAAGGGAGGGAAGCAATTAGCAGAAGAATACCAAAGCAGATAAATGAGGAGGGCACGCAAGGG
This sequence comes from Stercorarius parasiticus, assembly GCA_013396915.1. Taxonomy (NCBI): domain Eukaryota; kingdom Metazoa; phylum Chordata; class Aves; order Charadriiformes; family Stercorariidae; genus Stercorarius; species Stercorarius parasiticus. Next base: position 1,302,703 of record VWZL01004919.1, read on the forward strand.
AGAAAGGGATAAATGCTTAAGTAGTGTAAGAAGGTGAATCAGAGAGATATTAGGAAAAAGAAGGTAAGAAAAGGAAGAAAGAGAGAGAAAAGGCAAAACCCCGAGATAATCTATAGTTAGTTTCTAGAATGATATTGCCAAGCAAATTGCTGCCTTACATTGCATTCCACTGCAGGCAACAGTTAAATTAAAATTTATCTTGTTAGATTAAAATCAGGATACATACACATCCAAGGTACAATCTACAATCAGAAAATTTGTTCTTTAAAAAAAATGGACAGGAAAAAATGCTGGATCATCTTACAATGGGCTGTGGGTAACCGATACCAACTGAACCGGCCTTCACATCATAGGAGTCATACTGTGGAGAAAAACTCTGTAAAAGAAATAGAGAAAAACAGAAAGAAGAAAAATAAAGAAAAAAAAGAACAAAAGAGAGAAGAAAGAAAAAAGAAACAAGGTGATTGCTACAAATCAAATAAACCTTTTCTTACACTGGCATGGCAAATGTATGGAAATAACTCATTTGTATCTATGGAGTAGTACCTGTTTTACATATAGCTGCCATATAGTTAAATCATCCATAAGAGAAGCCCAGCCAATATCTTTCTTTTGTGCTCAATGGTGACATTAGCTCCTTACGCTGTGTGCATCCAGGTTTCATCTTAACAGCTGGGCCTCAGCTGGACCAAAAAATTAGCATTCTCTCTCCTCTTATTATTGTTTGACTCCTTTTAAGCTTTCCCCCCCCCCTTTCTTTATCAGTTTTTTTTCTGTTGGACGTAGTTGTCACTCAAGGAAGTTGGTGAAATATTTTCTGTTGCACTAAAGAATGCAACAGTTTATTATAATTTTCCTAATTTCTGTTACCTGTGACTAATGGATGTCTCATTTCAGAGTATTTTGGTAGCAAAAAATCTCTTACCTGTGTGTAAATCTGTCCTTCCCTGAATTACAATAATTTGTTTTACCTCATACGTGGGAACTTACACATCTCAGAAAACTGAGTTTTACACTTTTTTCCTAATGCCATTTTTCATCTTTGCCTTTCCCCTTTCCTGTTCATTATGTCACTCCAAGTAATTAAAATACAGTCGTCATTTTTGAGCCCAAGCAGCCGAGCCTCAATGCTTTTGACAATTTATCTTGAAACAAATGGAAGCTCAGCCCAAGACATGGAGTGAAAGCATGTCCTGTGGGCCTTTCTAAGGGCGGATAGTGTCTTTGACACACCCATTTACATAAAAGACTGTTTAAAAAACCCTATAAATTCTACAGTCAGTTTTTCAAGGAATTCCCATGTAAGCCTCTTAATTGGCATATGTTGATTTTATTATCCAGATGTTAGCAAGCTTAGTTGAATAATATGGCATTAATGCAGTTTATGCATTAATGGCACATAGATGGTTGAGCAGGAATACGTGCAGTGTCCTGCCTGATAACCCAAACCACTGTGGATCCAGCTCCTTTGCTGTCCAGGTACAAGATGACTCCTGTGCTACATATATCAACCCTCTCACGAGGATTCAACAGCACATTTTTGATACAGTGTTGGAGTAGGTGACTAATTCAGGCTATCATTCCCTCTTGTGTCTGCATCTGCCAACCCAAACCCAGTAGCTATCTTGGTATGCTATTGTGATGTCCACTGGGGCTGGTCAAGCAACCCATGGGTACTTCTCCCAGAAGTTCAGGCCTTCAGATGCAATCCCTTTCAGAACTGAATAGAGCCAAGACATCTTTGCTCAGTTTTTGGCTTACCTGGGGGTGGGAAGCGTACATGGAAGATAAAAACAGTGGCCTATATTCAAAGGTAGCAACCGTTTTAACATACAATTTTTAAGAGTTTTGTGCTAAAGCAATCACATATTGTAAAGCTAGGCTTGCTCGATTACATGGGAGATAATGACATCTCTTAACAAAGTGCCAGCTGTGGCTCATCTCCCTTAACAAATCCAACTGCACAGAAACTTTAGGTAAAATTAGCTCTCTTGCTGACCATGTCCAACTCTTCAGAAAAGAATTCAAGATTCAGTGGGCCAGAAATAAAGAGCGAGCATAACAAACTGCACTTACATGGCACTTCCCTGCAAGCAGTGGACCTGTGTTTTGGTCTAGTCTCCTGAGAATGTTTCTTTATTAAACATGCATTGGATAAAATACAGGAAAGTAAGAGAGTTCCCTAACCATTAAGCTTGAGAGGACATACTTCGTCCTGCGCACTTTCTTTCTGATCAGATTACTTCTGAGTTACATAAGTCCTTCATCAGATTTGGCTCCAAAAGTTTTTAAAAATAAGATAAGGCAAAGATTTAATTGCACTCCGGCCAAATTTTGTAGACAAAATCCAAAAACAACAACAAAGCCCCACCTACCACTCAGCTGTGTTTTTCGAAGGCACAAATGAGAGAGAGACGCCAATGAAAGCAAAGTATATGTGAAGGCGCAAGGGACAGGTGCCTGCACTATTGCTCTGTATGTTTATGAGCAACAAAGTAGAAGCTGAACATAATGATGACTTACGCCTCCGTTTATACTGGGACATGACTGGCAGATCCCGGGGGGGCCAGGAGCTCCAGGACTCCCTGGCTGTCCTGGAGGGCCAGGGGCACCATTTCTGCCCGGAATCCCAGGAGAGCCCTGCAAGAACACAAACAGTGCAGATACAGACATCAGCACTTGCCTCCAACTGCAAGAGCATTGCAGGACAAATCCTTCCATTCAGAACAAAGTCTGTGCGATTGGGGTGGGAAACTTTCTCAAACATAACTAAGCGCACAAGTGCACATTCAGGAAAGACATAGACAGGAGGCAAAATTCACACATGGAAACACTCCTTAGTTGCTGGAGCCTTATTGCAGCTAATATTTGATCAAACACACTGGAAATATTGAACAGGTCAATTCCTCAATAGAAAATTAGTACTGCCAGTGGAGTCCATGGATTTTTTTTTTTCTACTGGGAAGAGATATAACAAAAAATAACACATGTAATACAGTTTTAACTAAACTCTCTCTCTCTGTTTTTCCAGTTTAAATTTTTGAGAGTTTTGTTGAAGCTAAAGGGCTACTTCAAAATAACTATATGGCACAGTTTGCAGACAGTGCAGACATCAACGAAAGCTAGATATCTCAGCAGCTTGATTGGGATATGTAGCACTGTAAGAACTGGCTCTTGATTTTGCTACTTTCCTTGGGGAAAAAAAAAGCTGCACTTACAGGGTCTCCTTTGGGGCCTCGGCTGACTACTCCAGGAGTCTAGAAAAAAAGGAAAAGTAATAAATCAAGAAATAAAATCAAAACAAACCCCACAACTGAATATATATATATACACACACACACACAAAGAAGAGGAAAACACATTTGAACATTGGAATATAGTTTTATCAAATTAATTAAATTTATTCTTATTCAATATATTTAAAAGCTGTGTGGTTTTTGGTCAGTCTTTCATCCGCATTTTCACAGTTCATCCATAAAGCTACACCTCTCCTGTAGGCAAAAACATGGCAGTAATGAAGTCAGTAGAGCTTTGCCACTGAGTGCAATGGGGACAGAAGTCCACTGTGGAAAGCTGTAAGGGACAGTTTTCTTGTATCCTTCTCAGTCTAGCATGTTAAGTGTGATAAAGCAGGTAATTTTAATTTCTCAGATCTACTCCTACAGTTTATTTATTTATCAATTAATAATTCAATTACATATTACTATCTGGATTGTCAATTAGTAGTTCAGAAGAGGTTCTATGTATTTAGCTGCTAGTGGTGGAAAAGAATATTCAGCTGAAACTATCTTGGATCTTTCAAGGTGGCATTTCCCTATACACTGTCCAAGGTCAGCAGGATAGCTTCCAGTGGGCTGACCAACCTCTTCTACATCGAAGACAGAGGCTGGAGGAAGTAGTCCATGTGTCTTTTATTATCAGGAACCACAGAACTGCTAAAAGAGTCTCTAGACTCAACAAGAGAGGGAACTGTGCTTCAATCTCCAGCATGCTTGTATGTACCACTCGTTTACACCTCTAGAACTGTTCAGTGAAGTAGCTCAGGTAACCCTGGAAGCAGTACAGTTGCACTAGCATGGTGCAACTAACACTAGGTGACGTATTTGTATATGACATTTCATATTTAAGCAGATATACTATAGAGCTGCAGAAATATATCTTCTCCCTTTTTCATATACGCATCTCTTTCACTCTCGTCTTTTATCTTCTGGATAAGAATCTTCAATGTGCCTGTGGAAAACTATGTACTTTAACAGAATCTCATGGATCTTAAAGAAGGATGAAATGTTTGGATAACCTTAGAGCTCAGTATAGCTGGCTCACTCACTGAAGCGGTTTAGGCCAGGGGACTTGGCATGCACTAACATTCTTGATTTTCCTGAGGTTAAGTTGCTGCAACTGGTTTAGATAACATTGGTGTCTATAAACAAAATGATGATAAATTAGGGATGTAGGGCTTGATTCACTTTTCCTTTACAAGGCATTAAGTCAACAATAACTCTGCAAAAGGAAATTTACTCTGTGATGATGTAGAGTTGAGTTTATAAGAAATGTCACCTTGCAGTATGCTGTGAAAATTGTCTAACTTTCTTTAACCCTGTGTTGACATTTGTTTTATGGATATAGAATCATAGAATCATAGAAATGCCTAGGTTGGAAGGGATCTTTCAGATCATCTAGTCCAACCATCAACCTAACTCTGACAAGAACTGTCACTAAACTGTATCTCTAAGCACTATGTCTACCTGTCTTTTAAAAACCTCCAGGGATGGTCCTTCAACCATTTCCCTGGGCAGCCTGTTCCAATGCTTAATAACCCTTTCAGTGAATAAATTTTTCCTAATATCCAGTCAAAACTTCCCCTGGCGCAACTTGAGGCCGTTTCCTCTTGTCCTGTCACCTGTTACTTGGGAGAAGAGACCAACCCCCATCTCGCTACAACCTCCTTTCAGGTAGTTGTAGAGAGTGATAAGGTCTCCCCTCAGCCTCCTTTTCTCCAGGCTGAACAATCCCAGCTCCCTCAGCCTCTCCTCATAAGTCTTGTTCTCCAGATCCCTCACCAGCTTCATTGCCCTTTTCTGCACCCACTCCAGGACCTCAATGTCTTTTTTGTGATGAGGAGCTCAAAACTGGACTTGAGGTGGGGCCTCACCAGTGCCGAGTACAGGGGGACGATCGCTTCCCTAGTCCTGCTGGCCATGCTGTTCCTGATACAGGCTAGGATGTTATTGGCCTTCTTGGCCACCTGGGCACACTGCCAGCTCATAGTCGTCTGTCTGTCGACCAACACCCCCAGGTCCTTTTCTGCCAGGCAGCTCTCCAGCCACTCTTTCCCAAGCCTGTAGTGCTGCATGGGGTTGTTGTGACCCAAATGCTTGGGTGACCCAGAACTTGGCCTTGTTGAACCTCATACCATTGGCCTCAGCCCATCAGTCCAGCCTGTCCAGATCCCTCTGCAGAGCCTTTCTACCATGAAGCTGGTTGACACTCTCACTTAACTTGGTGTCCTCTGCAAACTGACTGAGGGTGCACTCGATCCCCTTGTCCAGATCACTGACAAAGATATTAAAGAGAACTGTCCCCAATATCGAGCCCTGGAGAACTCCACTCGTGACCCGCTGCCAACTGGATTTAACTGCATATAGATTGAGCATGCAGTGAACAAATAAGCTGTTAGCATTATTCCTATGCTTCTCCATAAAATGAAAAATGTAATGGCTAATTGTTGCCCTCTGTTCTTTTTACTATTTATCTCTGTCTGTTGTCTATGTAAAACTGGGTTAAAGGATTTCATGATTTCAGCTGCATACCTCAAAGGATTAACAAGTATTTTATGAGGTCCTGTACTAATTCTCTGACAGAATACAGAAGTATTCTTGAAATTAACAAAAAAGATAAAACTGTAAAAGTTCAAGCTGTGTTTTTTTATTTGATTTGGCAAAATTTGCCCATCCTAAGTTTTTGCCTATGGTCAGAAAGTGACAAGCTTAGCATATAAAGAAAAGTGTTTAAGAGCACCTGAAAGAAAATGATTTGAGGTCGACATGAATCAAGAAGGTGGCAACACCAAAGTAACAACATCGAGGACAAACTTACTCTTGTAGGTTGTGGTGTTGTTTGTGGACAAACTGGACAGCACTCTCCAAAGGGAATCTCTGGGTTGGGACAGTCCAGCTCCTGATCGTCACAGATGATGTCATCGCAGAGAACAGACCCCGAGTCGCAGACACAGATTTGGCATGGCTCTGGTTTCCAAACATCCCTGTCAGCGTAAACCTGTCCAAGATGGGTACATCCTGTGACTGAAAAGAAAGACAAAATAGTGTTCAATATTATTTCAAATGTGTTTTCAAAATCAAAGATGAATAACACGAAAGCTGTTGGATAGTCTGTTTTGTTTTGTACTGAAATATAGTTTATGTGTGTGAAGTAACAGGCTAAATACTTCTCTTCAGACACTGGCACAATCTGTTACATTAATTGCAGAGTCTGCTCTAAATCTATAAATAGACATCAATGGAAACCTCCTGGAGCTGATCCAAAGCCCTATTAAATCTGTGATAATCTTCCGTCTTGAGTAATTGTAGTGTCAGTCTGAGTTACTGTGTAATTAGCAATTGAATTCTCTGCTGCAGCTGAAAAGCAAATGTGCCAAATCTCTCGAACAAGTGTAACATTGGCCCCCATGAGCCAACATGAACGCTTACATGTGGATGCGGACTAAGCCATCTGTCCAGAATGAACTCTCGTCACTAGCATCTTGCATTAATAGCTAGCACTTCTCAAAGTGTATGTCGAAAGCCACCGTGTGCGATAGATCTAAAAGAACGTTCACATTAATTACCCAAATGGTTTGCAATTAATGTGTCATCTGTCCAGCTCTAACATTACAAGTGTCTGTATTTTCAGAAAAAACATTTTTCATCTGCAATAGTCATGGCTTTTTCAATTCCTTCCAACAGCTATTCTACTGATCAAATTTGTTGTCAATAATGAATTTTAAAAGACTGATGAAAACCAGCTCCAAACATTAAATTTTGGGTTTGTATTTTCTTAGAGAAATAAGATTCAGAAAGCCCGGTCATTTAAGAAACCAACATGAAAACAACGCCACAAAATTGGACAAGCTCCTTGTAAATTTTGTAGAAGTTATTACAAGTCTCAGATTACAAATGTAAGTATCAGTGAATGTCTTGAATAGTGGAATAAGTTTTTTTCCCATGGATAATTCAAAATAATGCAGTTTACAAACACAAAATTCTGGAGAAAGAACTATTTGTGAACCTACATTGTCCTTAAAACTTTAATATCAGAAGTTACCTACTACACATCACCCTTCAAAAAGAAAAAAAAAAATCCCCAAAGATGTAATTCAGAGCTCTGACATTAAAATTACCACTGGCTCCAGACAGAAAATTCTGAATGCTGTCAAATTGTTGTAATGGTCATAATTATGCACGAGACTGAGTCCAAACCTATAGTGCAGTCTGTTCCTATGAGTTATGCAGTCCCTTTTTCTTTCTCACGTGAGTCATCTTTCATCTCTGTTTTTTAATCTTTTCCACTACTGCATTCATACACTGGTCTTTTTTTTTTCTCTTTACATTCTTTGTTTTAATTTGTCTCTGTATTTGTGGGTATTGGTTTCCATACCCCCACATGGCACTCTGGCATGGTATATGCTTGGATGCGTTTTCTCTCTTCTCATGCTTATTCTGCTTCAGTTCCTTTTTTCTCTATTCGGTTTTATCTTTCCCATAACACATACCTTCCCTTTTCATCTTCCCTGAATCCTCATGTCTTTGGTACCTGAAGAGTTCACCTTCTTTACTGCCAGGTACTCAACTAAGCTTAGTTTTTCAGACTCTGCTCCCTTCCCAGTGTCTCACTCAGCTGCTTTTCCCTGTCCATATTAACTCAACTTTTTCCTCCATGTCACCTAATGAAATTCATCACCTCCTTCTCTGAGCTCTGTAAGGGCGATGGGGAATACAACCAAGACTCCTGTCTCACTGAGTGAAGAACCAGAGTGGGGATCTCAGAGCAGGGCACTGCATGGGACAGGAGGCTTCTTTTCCCAATTTCAACCCCACTAAGTTGGGTTTGAAAGGTTTTCTGCATACACCAACTTAGGTTATTTCTGCACTTCATTTACAAAAAAAACAGGAAAATGTTGACTTGTCAAGGCTGACACTACTTTTGCTTAAGAGTTGGTTTTGACCACCAGCTTGATTTGAACAACAAGATGCAAAAAGCTGCAAAAACCCTTCTCAGACATTTTCAAGGTAATGTTTTTTTCTGTGCCTGATATCGGTCTCGGAGCCAGTATTCTACCTTCCTTTGATAACACAAAAAATCTTAAAATCTAAAACATTCGAATGGCGTATGAAAACTAACCCCTCTCAACCATTTTCTGTCACTTAGAAATTCCCTTTTTCCTTTTCCCTTTGCTTCTCCACATTTTGGGCCTCACCAGAAAATTCAGCTCCTGCACGAGAGAGGTGGAAAAGAACTGCTTATTTCCAAGACAGCATCTTCTTCACACCCACCATGACACAGGGTCATGGCACCAGGTGCTGCTTCAAAGGACACTGCCCAACAGCCACTACCTCTGAAGAAGATCTAGACATCCTTCCTTAGTCTGGCAAGCTAGATTTAGTTTCTAAAACAGTGGCTTGGTTTCCCAGCTATCACACCACAGAATCATGTCAGCGGGTCCCAGGTAAATAAGCTAATTCTCTGCTTAATTAATTGCTGACTGTTTCTGCTAGAAAAATTTTATTCCTTTGCAAGCCAGGATTTCACTGCGGGCGCTTAGGAAAAAACCAAACAGCCTAGTTGCCTTGACAAGAGTAATGACAAAAGTTTCCTGACAAAGAAGATGGCTGAAATGTATTTTACAAATGAGAAGTGCACTGTAATGAATGAAATCTTTTTTATAGTCTCTAATGACTCATGAAAAAACCTGAATTATAAAGTGGCAAAAGCTGAGTAGCTCAGTGTATGGGCAGTTTGCTGTATACAAGACCTCGAAAGCAGTATATTCTGAGAGGCAGAGTACCATCAAAGCTACTGGGGAGGTTAGAGCTTGTTATCCCTCTAAAAGGAGATGGTTGGATACACCCTAGAGAGCACGGGTGCGCGTCGATCCACCATGTACCCAGCTGTCACTCTACTTAAGCTCTTCCCAGCTTCACAGGTTAAAACGTCCTTCTCATTTACAAACATAATGAGGAAGGGAAGAGATGGTTTTTCTTTAGTTTAGGGCAAAACATAGTTTCTACATAATTGTTAGATAAAAATACCTTGATACAGATCTAAAAGAATTAATACTACTACTTCGTGAAAATGTAATGTACAGTTATATGAATTGCATGCACATATAAAAATATGCATAATGTACACACACTTCTGTACCCATAAGATCTGTTTCATTATTTTTAATATTCAGATTTTCAGGTCTCGGTATCACTCTCTTTCAAAACCACAAGTATTTTTTTTAACTATGTGTTTAAGACAGCAAGGTTATTATTCACTAGGAAATTCATACCCAAGAATTTGCATTTTTGTATGTCAATTTTTTCTTCATCCTTACTTCATTTTCATTGATTTGTTTTGTTATTTCCAGAGATGTGATCCTGATGCCTCCCAGAGAAGAAGACAGCTTGAGTGGGGAGCAGAAAAAGGCCATCTTTCCCATATTTTTGCACTGCTGGTTAGAAAAGATTCTGTTTCCAAGACAGCTGGTCTTTTCTGAAGCAGAGGCTTTTCTCAGTGACCAATTTTTCACACTGAGAATACTCACCTTTCCACATTTTAGTCAACAATATCGGTGAAAATCATGGAAATTTAAAATGTGTCACAAAACGACTGACATAATTTTACAGTAATAAGGAAATATTGCAGATTTCTCTGCATTTTTACAAGGTTGTCATTCAGTTATTCTACAGTAGATGGCATCATGTAACAGAAAGAAAGAGACAAAAAATCGAAGACATCTGGATATAATGACATTCATATTTGCTTCTAACTTTCTGGACATCGTTAAATGAATTAAGAAATAAGCTAGGAGAGCTGCAATGAAAATCATTGTGGCCTTTGGCAGAATGAAAATATTAAATAGGTTTCCAAAGGAAACTTACATCTGGGAAGACTTAGTCTGTTCAAGACACCCCCTCTGTGCTCAGATGTAGATCTGTGTGTCAGCATGTTATGACATAATGCATTTTGCATTGCTCATAAAGATTAACTGTTAGCTTCAAAATCCTTTGGAAAGCTGATTTGTGCTAAAGCACTGGCGAGTAACATATAGGAATAATAAGGTTATAAAAAAGCTGACTTGCCTACTTTTAAACTTGCGGTAAAACAGTCGCATACTTGCCTCAGCCAGCTTTTCTTATTGATTCCTAAACATAGATATTAACCTAAGATTTAAAAAATATTAGAAGTCAACAGTATCCTCCTATGGCAATGCAAAATCTTACTCTTCTTCCCAAAGCCCTAAATACAGTGGCTATACAGCACTTCACTTCTATGGCAGTTATTGCAATGTTTTTTTGGAAGCTGTGTCAATCTCTAATTCATTGTACAAAACTTTAAAGTTTAATTTTTGAGAGCCTGAATAACTTTGCATTAATGCTGTTTGCTGAGCGTTCACTTTTTTAAAGGTGCTGCTGTGAGTAACATTACCCTGGGCCAGCCCAAAAAGTGAAGAAAAGAAAAAGAGGCAACACAATCCTCATCCTATGCTGGTTTTGAACTATTTCGCACTTCCTAAACAGACTAGCAACTGTCTGTAAGCAGACCAATAGGGAAAGCTGAAAGGAAAATCACCATTTAGTCTCAATGAACCTATAAGTGTGGTACATAAAAGAGCCCAAATGTGTACAAGGGAAAATAAATATGGTCATTGTGGGCCTGAAGGATGACAAATGTCATATCAGACATAATCCTGATTCCAGTGAGGTGAATGGGAATTTGTTACTGGGTGCTATGACCTGACAAGCTGATCTGTTTTGCAGTTGCTTTTGGCTTTGCATTTGTACAAGCACTGTGATCATGACTTAACCACATTTATACAGCAAAAGGAAAAAATCTCCTAATAGTATCCTCAAAAACCACAGGCTTTTCCATTTTGGCCAAAGCAAATGTCCAGCTATTGCATTAGTAGCAGACTCACATATCCCATTTGCAGAGATGTGACTAAATGGTTAGAAATTAAAGAACATCTTGAACTTGTCTGGTTCTGGCTCACAAAGGGCAATAGTCCACACAGAGGTGACTCACGATCCTCCGGCAGCTGCTTGATGATGGCTTGGGAAGCAAAACCGAGGAGCTTTGATCTGCGAGAATCTGAACACAAACACGAGTCAAGCAAACAGATTTTGCTGTTATTTAAAGTGGGTCTGGTAAAGGGTAAAGCACTGAGATGAAGGAAGCCTTGCCTCTAACTTTGATTGGATCCAAAGTCTGCTGAAGCTAAGAAGGTGTTTCTGTTGCTTTTTATGGGTCTTTAACTGTACAATGCCTGTGCTTCCTTACTCTCACCTGGTTTTGGTCATTTGCTTTACAGGATGGCTACTTCAAAAAATGTTTTTACATTTCTTTTATAGTACATACATCTATTTATTGTGTATTCCAGCACTGTTTTATACATTGCTTAACCAAGGGATAAAGTAGAAAGAAGGTATATTGTTCATTTTCAATGGAAATGCTATAATTCTTCCCTACACTGGAGTGGATGGAGGAGTCCATCCCAGTATCTGCCACATCGCTGCTTTCCATTTACTGAGCAGAAAAGAATGTTACAGCGTCTACCTCGAAGCAAATGGTTTGGGCTCCCTGTCTGGTATTCTGATGATGTTTATAAGAAAATCAAACATACTCATTCCATCCTGTGATCAGTAATGGAAACAAATGGACTCTCATGATGAACTAATTGGCTTGCTGAGCCAGAATGTCTTGGTTTGTCTGCGTGTTCTCCTGTCAAGTAAGTGCTGAGTACTTGTGAAGTCTGAAGTAGTGTCTGTTTCATAGGAGTCAGGAAAAGAGGTGGAAATATAAGAAAAGAAATGGTTTAACAAGACTTTTTTTTTCAACTGCAAGGCCTACAGACATTCTCTCAGATGGAATTCTATTGAAACACCCAGCTGATTAATTGAATCCAGTTTACATGGTGCATGATGACATAAGGGCCCTATTATGACATTTTCAGATTTAATGGTACTGATGTAATATTTTGTATGACCTGTTCATCATATGATTGGAGGTATCAGGAATGAAACCTCATTTGACAAAGCACTTAAATGCAGGCTGTGAAAAATCAGAGTGGGTCCATCTTAAAAATCCTTTCCTGCTCCATGTCCTGTGGGAGGAAGAACTGCTAACAAGTGGAATGGAAAAGGAGTATGAATGAATGGTTCACAGATTTCCCAAGGTTCATACCAGAAAGGATGGCTACATCCTGTGCTTTCAGGCTGAAACCAAAGTTTTCTGAGTTCTAGGGATGCTCATCTGCCAAAAAAGCTGGCATTTGAACAGTTCTGCCACTGGGCCAGTCCCAGACGTTTTCCTCTTCACCCATATCCAGAGCAAGAAAAAGAAAGCATCATAAAAGAATGGTGGTTAATCATAATACTGTACTTGTCTGTAAGAGGTATTGCGGAAAGGAGACATGCACTGATTCTCTGGCAATGTATAGGAGAGGCTGGATTCTCAGGCAAAGGATCATTATGCCATGTAGCCAAACTGTCCTTCCTCTGAGACCCAACCAATCTGTCTTTTAGATTACAAAATGGAAAAAAAAAAACAGGCCTGCACTGGTACAAAAAAGTATTTACATTTTAATCAAATTATTGCTTGTTCCCTTCATTCGTCTTTATAAGCTCCAAATGCTGCAACCTTTCTGCAGATTTTAGAAATTTTAGAAATATCAGGATTAAAAAATATCCTTATGGCATATTTGCTTACCAAGTAAAACACAAAATACCTCTATTTTCCTTGCAGATTATTGGCTTTTTTCCCTAATCTTTCAAAGTGTGATTTATTTTAAGAACTCTAATTTTTCTTCTTTGTCTTCAGAGGAGTATTGCTCTTCTCAAAGATCTTATGGTCTGAAGTGGCTGAATCTGTCACGCAGCTCTGTCTCAGCATTTATGTTTCACGAATCACTCTATTCAGGCACGCATGTTGACATCCTTGAATGATGCTCTTCATGCAATGTCTAAAGGTCACCCTGCTGTGTAAGCAGTGGTTTGAAAAAGGGACCAGCGATATCTCATCAGTGATATTGTTACACAACAGCCCCGCTGGCTTCAGCTGGCGTCCGGCATGGAAAACAATGGCAGAAGAGTTTTCTTGCTTCAAAACTGCTAATAGGAAAACAAAGTGCAAGGAGGGATTTCTTGTTTTGTTTAGTTGGCGGGGTTGTTTTTGGCAGAACTGTAATTTTAAACTGAGTCGTACGAGAGGCAGGATAGAGCAGACTGCTGTGTATCTGTCATCTTGCTTCTTTTTGGGGATTGCCCAAAGAATTGTTATACCTGTTTCTAAGCTTATAAAAGTCATTTTGAGAAAAATAACTGACGGGCGCAAAAGATGGTTATACTCTTGTTCTTAGCTGTTCCTCGACAACATCATGGTCTAAATTGGTTTTTGTAAGGGAGAAATATATTACTGAATGGCCATCTGTACTGAGATGTTATTCTGGGATTTCCTCTCCAAAGTCGTCTCTCAACAGGTTGGCTCTGTAACTCACACAATTATATTTATATTGCTGTCTTTTTAGTAGAGATAGACCTCTTCTGCTGTAATATGCAGAATGTGTATCATTCATTCCTGATTTAGGGTAAACACCGCCTGATGAGAACGTCCCTTGATTTTACTGGGTTTTGAATCAGACCTAAAGAACATCAACTTTGAATTATTCTGGTGAGAACTGAAGGTCTTCAGTGCCTGGCAGATCAAACCTTTTGTTAAAGGCAACCATTTGCATTAGAGCAAGACACTGATTAAGTAGGAATTTCATCTTAATTCAGTGCATTCAATGCCTTTTAGAGGGACCATTGCATAATTTTTCTGTTACTCTTCCAATTATTGGTAAAACGCCTGTGAGATTTTTCCATCCCCTCTGTTCTTACATTAATTTATTTTTGGCACATCACCTTTTGTGTCATTTGGTGTCACTCTAAAAATAAGCAGCAGGCTGCAATCACTTTATTTGTGGCTATTTAGCTGTAGTGCTGGCATAAATTCTCACTACTCTGCAGTAATCTGATTTTAATGTGCTGCTTGTCTTTAGAGTGAATGATGCCAACCTCTGTCTTAAACCAAGCAGAAACTGACATAAATTCAAGGTCTGATGTGATTAGTGATGATTTTATGGATTTATTAGTTTCTTTAAACATACATCCTGCCCACTCCTTTGGCAGTCAATGAAGACTTCTACAGTCAGAGTCCAAGTGTCAAGGTAATTTAATTTTGAACACTTGAACACATGAACACTTCCAATTTTATTCCATAAGAAGCTGGCCTATCATATTTCTAAAGAAAAGCAATAGCTTCATACTCAACATCATTAGGATCAATTAAGTGGAAAAATTTACCGAAATCCAGCACAACATATTGTCAGAACTTTAAAAAAAGGAAAAATCACCCCCAAGGTATATCTCAAAGACATACTTCTGCGTTTCTGATTTTAGCTAGGACCAGTAATATTTTATAACATTGGAGGGTTCTTTGCAACGTTTCTTGCAGCAGGTCTGTCCTGGCAAGAATAAAGAAAAACTGAAAAACTCATTGTGTACAAGCAGGTTTTCCAGACTGTACAACCAGTCTGAGAGATCCAAAGCATCATGATAGTGAGATTCAGCTTCTGAGCTGCTAAAAGTGAAAGAGAACCGTTGGAAAGTGATAATTGTTACAGCTTGCTCTACATGGCAACCCGTGTAAAACACTGAACTATAGCTACTTAATTCAGGATACTTTAAGCTTCTTGCAAGATAAAACCCAAAGGCTGTGTGGGGAAAAAAAAAGTATGATTTTTGTTTTTCATTGCCTAACTTTGTAATTAAAACTGTTTTTATCAGGTGATTAATGCTTCAAATGGGACATGATCTTCTCTTTCCCCTTAGCTCAGTGAGAGGGCTAACAGTTTTATGCAATGCTGTTTCTGTGGTTTGCCTTGGAAGAAATCAGCTTGATTCAATGCTTCTCTCCTGAGACTGAAACAGATGGGAAATGTTACAATGCAGTATAGTGCATATGGTAATATCATTTATATTTTCAGATATGTTGGACAAATTCAGCCCCAATATAACTCCATGGCCATAGTGAATTTACATCAGAGAAGAGTAAAGCAGCAGGGGGTCATATTCTACACTAACATAACTCCCTGCACAATTTTATTGATTTCCCTTTAATTTCAGAAGTTGGAAGTAAATGAAGGGGTTGGTTCTTGTATTTCATATTCCAGTGGCTGATTAAAGAACTCTGGCATATTGTCTAAAGAAAAGAATCATATCTTTGGCTGCCAATAAATTAAAAGTATTGGTAATTCAGAAGGGCCGGGGTGGGGACAGGATTCTGAATGCATAGAGCATCATTAACCTAGCTTCATCTGCGAAACAGTTTGTTTTAATAATAAAGTCTTTATTCCAGTTTTTACTAATTCACCCCACATCCATTTTTGACAGTTTGTTGGATACAGATGGCAGTATTTGAAATTTTTCTTAATCTGCCTCATAGAGGATATTGAATGGCTATTTGTACACTGGATACAATGTTCTTATTGTCAGCTTCCTAAGGCTGTCAAAGTGAGTATTGTGAGGGTTTTCTTAGGGTACTAAAGACAACTGTCTTAATTTTGGGGCCACTTTTGTGTATCAAGTTCTATGCCTGTTTTTCAAGCATGAAGACCTAAGGATCTTCCTAACTAATTCCCTCAACAGGTGAAACCCCACATTTTTGGTCCTGTGAAGAGCCTGCAAGCACAGAGCTGGCATTTTATTGTTCATATCAGAGGTCAGAAGCGCTGCTACTGAGGTGGCTGCCTGAAGCCTGGCACACACGCAGCTCTCCCTGCTCTGTGCAGCAACAACACCTGCTGGCGCAGGGTGAGAGTGAACAGCGCCGCGTAGCAGAGGAGGGCTAGAACATCTTCAGCAGACACAGCCAGATCCACCAGAGTTTATCTGCTGGAGTCCTTAAAAGGCATGACTGGAAAAGCCTGAGCCAGAGAAGACCTGATAAATCAAGAGGCTCGGTACTTTTTTTTTTGATTCTTCACCGAAAGAATCTACAGCTCTCTTTCTTCAGCTGCTCTAACAGGAAAAATCAGTTTGACTTGTACGCCTCCCTTATTTCCTTTTTCTTTTTTTTTTCTCCCTCCATATTCATGCTTTTCTGTTCATACAAAAAAGGGGGATCTACAAAGAGGACCACCCTGCCAACGACTAAGCCACCAATAGGCTTAGAATGTTGTGCAAAGAATCTTCAAAATGTCTGAGCAGATCTCAATTACTCTTTTCAAAGCTTTGCAATTCCCACTACACAGCCTATTGTTTGCTTTCACTAGGACATTCTTCTCTTAAACAGCTGGCACAGAATGACTACAGCTCTGTAGGGAAACAAGCAAACACCATACAGTAGATTTAAAGCCAGACATGGAAAAAATAAATTTTTTTTTAAAAGAGCCCCTCATGAACATAGAAGTGTTTTCCGAGATAATATGAGTTCTGTTTTTGCTGCTTATAGCTGAAGGAAAGCATGGGGGATGTAGTTCATTTTCCTTTGATGCTCAGCATGGCTATTACACTGAACATCAAAGGAACAATGAGCGATGCTTCCCATATTTTCCATTAGCTGTGTTTGGGTGAGCAATTGTTTCTCTTGTGTCTGTTCGAAAAAGGAGCTGCAGTTTTGCCCTTGCATCTTTTCCGAAAAGAAAATGGAAGGAAGGAAAAGAGAGAAGACGAAGAAGAAGCAGCACAAAGGGAAAGAACAGAGGTAAAGAGACGTTTGCAGCAACGGCCTGCTAATGCACTCACTGGTCATTGGGCGTGAATTGCGGGGCAGTTCAGTGTGAATTAGTTAAGTCCAGAAGTTTTCGAAGAACTGCCAGTGTCAAATTGCTGTGGGAAGTAGTTTCCAGACACAGGTCATCCTTACATATCTACTGCTACAAAGGTGCACAGGGTGTTTCTGTGATTGCTGCCTTTTGCAGTGCTGGGGCTGGGAACAAAGCAGTGCCTAAAGCCACCATAGCAGCCCACAGAAGTTTTGCACATGGAAGGAAATCTTTTGCTCCCTGGCAGGAGAGTAGAGGTGCCTGTGCCACCTCCAGGGTAGGATGCACAGTGACTGAAAGAGAAAACCTGCAGCAGAAAGGCATGGGTCTCCTGTGGTTGTGGATAGCTTTGTCTTATGTTGAAGACCATTCTGGTACAAACTCAGTTAAAGCCTTAAATCTACAAGTCACATCCCCAGTTTCTTGAGAGACATTTGGGTGCCCCTTTAGCTGTAAGAAAAGGCCTAGCCTTTTAAAATAACAAAAGACATTCAGCCTTAATATATATATCTTTCCATTATCATCACATTCTTCCTGTTCAATGTCCTGTGCATGCTTTCTCCTCCCTGGCAGACATTTCTTCACAGAGCACTTGTGTGAATCAAAGCAAGACAAAAATGTGCAGACATTGTTAAAGGAGGTACCGTTTTTATTCTCATTCTGATAGTTCATGTTTAAATGAAGGGTTTGACGTAAATGGGGGAAAATGGCAGTAGTCCCTTAGCTAATCTAAAAGGAATCTCTTCTGCTGTACTTTCACTAAACAAAGCCAGAAGTCCCAGAGCTGAAGTTTATCCAAACTAAAGCCAACAAACGGTTGTTGTTGGAGGGGGTTATATCATGTTTTCCATTGTCATTTTGACATGAAACAGGCAGAGGCTTCAACTTCGCAAACTCAGAGAGTTTGCAATCAAGAAGATTGGCTCTGAAGTGAAAATAAATAAATAAAAGCAGTGGTTGGAAGTAGGTTAGGTTTCCTCAAAGCAAAATGGAGAGAACCTTTCCTATGAAATACAAGATGAGAAAAAATAATGACTGCTTGAAAATTTAAATGCAAAATATTATTTATTATGCTTCTGTGTGAAAGATGTATTGCTCTACAGTCACCGATGGAACTCATTCCTCCTTGCACTCTTCTGGCACTTAAGGTAGGATAAGCACAATTCTCTGTTTCTGTTATACTTACAGAGGAGACTTTCTGACTCCTGCAATATGTAATTCTTTACTGCTTGTGGCGATTATCAGTTTATCAGCCACAGAGAGGAGCAATGTAAGGATTAATCTTTGACATTTTCATACAGTCTCAAAGCAATGTGAGAAATATTAATGGCATAGTCCCTACACATAAATATGGGAATCATTTCCCTGAAACACAAAGTGTCTGACTGTGCTGAATGGAGAAAGATCAGGAAATTCTGTGGGAATTCCTTATAGATTTCTCCAGGGACAAAACACCTCTTGTCAGGGAAGCCATGGAGAGGACAGAAAGTAAAGCCTCACAAACCCTGTGCATCGAAAAATTCAATGAAAGAAAGAAAATCCATAGGGGAATAGCTGTCCTGCAACAGTAATTAAGCCAGAGCACGGGCTCCCATATCTAGTAGCAGCATGGCCATGGGAAGCCAACTGCAATGAGTCACCATGCAGCATCTCTGTAACAGCGATAACACCACTGTGAGCAGCACAGCCCTGAACAGCATTTTCTGCAGGAGGAATCCACTGGATCCCCTGGGCTAGAGATGGGCAGCATGCTGAGGGCGAGGGGCTGCAGCATTCTTCTGCACCCAACCACACTCCCGTCAACAGCTGAAGGTACAGAAGAAAAATAATACTTCTTGCATCACTCCTGGAATACTCACTATCATGGATGTGTCAAAAGAGGGGTAGGCTGGTAAAGTACTGCAGCAGGTAAAATAATGACACTAAAATTTTTATTCCATTTTGAGTTGAAAGTTATTTATCATCTGCCAAAAATAAAAATTAGAACGTCTCAAAACTGTGGACACACAGGTGGTAGGTACTGAACCGTAAACCATATTAAAGTTGTGCAATCTACAATTTACCAAGCCATCACACGGAGAATGAGAATGAGAATGAGTTGTCACGTTGAATCAGAAAAGATTTTATTATACCCTTTTCAGGTTTGGGTTCCATTTTTTTGGGTGTTGCCAATTGAATTTTGCTCCATCACATCAAATTTCTGCAATGTTGTGGGAATCTAATCCAGTTTACTTCAAGACCAAAAAACCCCATTGCCAAGTTTTCCTTTTCTTAGCTGAGATCTTTTCCCTACTTTCTTAAACAAGCATGACTAAAGGACAGCATAATCTGGAGTATTAATTGACATGACCATTGCACTAATTTCCACTTCTGTCAGTTTTGATGAATTATTACTTCAAACTAACAAATTAAAACTTGCAACTGTTGCTGCAGCCGTGGCTTGAGCTCTTCTCCAGATTACTAAATTGCCATAAAAACATCAAGAGCAATATAGTTTTCATGCTGCCCGCTAGCCTGGGAAAGCATGCTTTGTTATTGTTTCCCCCTACTGGTAGGCTGAACCTTTCAACTCTGAAGAGATTGCTTTTAATCCAAAATGCTAAATGACAGTTCGCATCATTTCTATTACTGCCCTACAGCATACTTTCCCAATTATGAAGCCAGATATGTCCTGTTTTCTGCACATTTCTGATTAAAAGAAGGTTTGAACAACGTTAGCACGTAACTGGCACAATGACTAATAGGTCCATGTCAGCCTGGTTTATCAGACAGTCTGTGAAACAAAAAAGTGATAGTAATTCACTCTTTTCTTTCTTTTGAATAGTATTAATCAAAACTAACACCCAGTTGTTGTGTAAGGCTGGCATCAGCTAAGATTTTGCAAGTGACACCTGGCTGCCTATTTCAAACTTCAAAACTTTGGCAGAAGCTGGAAGAGGAAATAGGATCTGCGTGTAATCTGCAGCACTAAGAAGGGAGCAAATGTAATGACTCTGACTGAGGCATCAACAGTAATATTTGTGCCAGAGACAACACCCTTCTACCTCTGTCTCTTCTCCCTGTAATAAAGCAGTGGATGTTTCCAACTCCACCTCCTCTTTTAAAAAAGCAGTCTACGTTGATTTGGTCTCAAATCAAAAACAAATCTGGAAAATAATGAAAGGGATATGTAATGGTCTCGTTTTCCTAAGGCTAACGTCTTCCAGGCATGTGTGATCTAAAATGTGTTTATGAAATTTGTCATATTTCCAAGAACATATATATAATGTTTAGAGGGGGTGGATTCCCCAGGCTTTCATTTAGCATGGTTTTTCCAGACCAGAAAGGAATGCTTCAGTTTTCTTAAGAGTATCCTTGCCTGCTGTGTGCTTGGTAAAAAACAGTTAGGAAAAATGGAATAAGAGCAGTAGACCCCTGATCTTTCATATCTTCACATAGTCCAGGCTACTTATGATGGTGTAATTATCTGTTGGCAAACAGACATGCATCATCTGGTTTTACCTTCAAAACTGGAGTGGAACTTTTCTGTCTTATCAAAACCTTTAAGGAAAGATTGTTCTGACTGTCATTAGCATTACCCTTAAACTAGCTAATTTATCAACAAAGAATACATATGTGCAATGTTGCATATATGTAAGTGCTAAAAATGCCAGTTTGGCAGTCTCACAAATATACTGCTTCTGTGCAGTACCCATCTACTTCATTACCTATCTAATCCTTTCCAATTAATAAAAAAAGAAAGCAAAATGGCTAAACCAAGTTGCTTACAAGTTTTCCTAAAATATCATCCTTCTTTTCCGGGGGATCAGAACTGGGTGCTCAGCATAAAGAGTTCTTCACATGCTGCCTCCTGAAACCTACTTGTAATGGTTGTATTTCATTTTAAAACTGTAATTTGCGACCGAAAGTAATATGAAAGGTCAACAAGTCTACTCAGAGATATTTTAGGATTCAGTCATTACCTCAGAAATGAGCTTCCTGAACAAACATCCAAGATAATACTTACAAGGAAAACACTAAATTACTTTAGAGCAAAAAATTATTTGGAATAATAATGAATGGTTTCAGGCTCTGCACTCACACTGCTTTTAGAGAAGTTGAGTTTTCCCATTGACCTCAGTGAAGTACCTCAAGGACTATTGGGTGTACATATGAGAAATGTCACAGTCCAGGTGGCTGAGATGTCCCTTACTCATCTCAGATGCAGCTGAGACAGGCCCAAATCCATCTGAGCTCCCTTTTGGCACTGATGTGAGCAGGGCTGTGCACGTGCTTCCTTTTTAGTCAGTGGAAATTGCCAAATACCTCCAGTCTGTCTAGCTAAAATTTATGCTGTCTCCTGGAAGTAGCTGTCTAGATAGACTCTACAAACTCAAGATAAATTGTATGAATGTAGGCCATACGGCCAGTGAATGCTTGCACAAATCATGCTGGCTGGTTAGAGGATGGATTTCTTTCCCAAAGAAGGATTCAAAGTTCTTACACTTTTTTGTAGTTTAATATTCAGGATATAACGGTACCTTCAAATGGTGGAACCAAATAAACATTTCTGGAAACTGAATCATCTGTCATGTCTGAAGCACCAGCTTCATGACCTGTTAGCTACCAGGAAGCATTTTATCTTGAATACGGTGAGGGCTTGCAAACGCCTTATACTAACTTGACACACATCAGAAAACCTGAATTGTGTAAAGGTGATTTCATTTGCAGGCTAAAAGCATCCTAGTGGGTTGCCAGGATATACAGCTTTTGTTCATGGCAGTCACAGAAAATCCCTTGTTCCACAATATCCAGATCCTGAGCTTTTGAAGAAGTTCAACCTGAGGCTGTAGTCAAATCTCCATTCCTAGCTGTTTCTAGCAAGACAAAGAAACATATAGCCCAGAGGTACGTCTGACTATCCTAAACTTAGTGTATACTGAGCAATTTCCTTAATATCTTGCCAAGTCTTGTCTCCTGGCAAGCTTTCCCAAGGAAAATTTTATATTGACTTACATTTGATACTAACCATATAAACATTTTTCTTGACAAGAGAGAGCATTTTAGCATGTCTGGAAATTCTCTTTTGAATCGTGGAAAATTTGGCTTCCCAGTCCATCGCTACCCTGCACATGAATTAGCGATGCTAATAATCAACTCCAATTATTATTTTCTGTGAGAAGAGCATATTCAAATGTGTGGAAAGGAGCATTCCAAAGAGAGGACAGGATTCTATATTTTAAGGGATAACTAGTGTTTTATCAGTCTCTCTGTGTAACCTCTTCCCTGTAAGTAGTATGGATGTTAGCCCAATAAGGAAATGTTACTACACCATGAAACAGGAATGTGGCAGAGAAATGAGAATACTCCCTCACACTTCATTTGTATATTGTTCTTCTACCCAAAATTTACCATTTCTTGAGTTAAATATGTGTTGCACCTCAGAAATGTCCAGGGCTATCACCAGAGTGAGGGAAAGAAACCTGGCACTCAGGGAGGGATTTGCTTATTGGGAGAAATAAAACTGATGTTCCACCTTTTTATATTGGACGGTCCCTTAGTCCTTATCCCTCTGAAGATATATATATATTTAAATATACATAATGCATATTAAAGATGTCCAATATGTATATTATATGCTGCTATAAGCAGAGAAAACTCGACAGCATACATTCGCTCATATTTTATGATATTTTCTTCACAGAGGATTACTGAAGAGACAGTTTATATACTGGAAAAGCAGAAACAGAAAAGCATCAGTCCACAGTATATTACGTTTATTGTCTACATAACATTTCTATATGCGTCGGGTTTTTTTTAAGATACTTTACAAAGCTTCGCCTGTGTCTGTGCTTGGTGAGGGAGGCTGGTATTTGGGCACGCTGCAGTTGCAGATGATGTTACCTGATTTGCTCATGCACAGAGCCTCCTGAGCTCCAACTGCTCCGCTGCCAACAGCCTGCTGATGGACTCACAGTCACCCCCTCGGCAGGGGTGCCTTTCCAGGTATGCTGAGGCAGACAGATTTGCCATGAAATAGCTAACGTAATCATTTTCATGATTTGTATCATACAGGCTAGGGTAGGGTGTGGTTTTAAAGGCATTTGGCTCTCCTTTACTGCCCTACAGTTTATTTGGCTGCTGCTTATCAAGTTATTTGTAAAGTTATTTGTTGCCTCAACACAGGAATAAATACATTGCAGATCTTTTATGCTTGCAAGAAAGAAAAATGTTTTATCTTAAGGAAGGTCTGTCTTACAATGTCTGGCAAGCAGGAGCAGAGTACATCCAAAAAAGGTCAGCTGTACTTGTGGAATGTCATCTGTTTAACTTAAATACTCATACCATGATTATCTTCACTCCAAGTTGAATTATTGTTTACAAAGTATTCGCCCCCCCTCCCCTAAATTCCATGTTCATTTGGTTTTTGGTGTTCTTGCTCTCTGTAAACATGCACACACATAACTCGAATGGACTCCTAGATACCATCAGCTGCTAATTAGTCTCGTGAGGGACTGAAACAGCCTGCAGATGCACAATTCAAACTATTTCAGCCGAGGGAACTAATTTACTCTCGTGCTTTATGTCAAAGTAGAAATCCTGTAAGTTGCCATATTTTCATATATTGCTCTTAAAAACCGTTTCATCAAAACTGGTTAGAATTTTAAGGCTGTTTTCTGCATGCAAATTGTTTAAACAAACCTCCATGCTGCCACTGGAGAACATAGAAATACAAAGGAGAACTCCAAATAAAAAAGCTGGAAGCAAAGACTTATTGCTTGTGACAAATAACTTCCAGGCAGCACAGAACTAACAGTTAAAATGTTATTCTAAGAGTTAAAAGAATAGTCTTAAAACTTTCCGGTGTCTGTAATAGGAAAACAAGTAAGAACAAGAACAAATGCAGCTAAGGCAGACAGCCCTGTACAGTCCTTTTAACCACAGAAGAGAGCAAAGCAAAGAGAAACCTTTGGGATGGTAATGCAAACTCCCGCAGCTTTCAGCTTCAGCATTAAATATCTGACTCTGCTGAATTAGTGAAGGAAAAGTGTTCTGGTGAGATCTGCGAATACATGTTTCTTACAAGCCATTAAAATCATTGGTGAAAATAAAAATAAAATAAAAACATTAAATCATAAGAAGCTTGAATTACTCACCGTCTTGTTGTGCCAAAATAACTGAGGGTTGAAACACGGCAAGAATGAGCAAAGTTACTTTTTGCACAAAGCTCATCATGTCTAAATATTAGACATGAGACTCTCTGTGCAAAAATAAAAATGGGGGGGGGGGGGGAAATCTATTCAAAATAGAAACATCGGTTGTTCCCTGCCCTTCCAGCACCGGGCCATGTACAGAACTCAGCCACAAGCATTCCCCAGCTTTGGCCTTAAATAGGAAAAAAATTGGCTTACTTTACTTTTCCACCCCCTTTACTGAAACATGAGAAGAAGACCCATCCCCTAACAGTAAATGAATGATTAATATTTCTCTTGGCTTTACAGAAGAATAAAGTCAACTAAACAAGATACACAGCACATCTGGAACTTTTGTGTGCGTACGAAATGCACACTGAGACTGTATATGAATAGTTAGTGTGAGCTGTATGTGAGATATATGCACGTGAAAAAAGAAATCCTGTGGTAAAGCCTCTGTGGTAAAGCATTTTTTCATGTTAATTAGCAGTCAATGGGTACAGCCCAAAGAGGATTTTTAATTCTCAGTGTTCCCTAACAAAGATAATAGGTAAGTACCTGATGTGGCCGCACAAACTGAAAGAATCCCAGAAGTGGAGGAGCAAACCTGGGTATTTCTGCTGATGAGCTAATGCAGAGTTAATGAAAGGGAGGTCTGAACTTGTGTTCCAGTGCTTTTCTCACCGCCTCTGCCTCACACCATGATTTTGTGTGACCTGAAGGCAAACAAAAAAAAAAAAAGATGAAGAAAACAAGATCCCAAATCAGAAGCACCAATCTCCCAAACTAAAACTTTTCAAGTAATTCAGTTTGATGCTGTCATTACAACATTTGAAAGGAATGGAGAACAAGTACCACCTTTTTCTTATCGTTTGCTCCTCAAACAAGGACAAAAAAAAAAAAAAGAAGATATCTTGAGACTACTAATTTCTTCTGAACCTAATTCTTTCTTTATTCCGTGCAAAACTTTACTGAGAATAGGATCAGAACACACAAAATTATTTTCCAAATAAGAAGACTTAAGCAGTACTTTTTGCTGGGAATGTAGCTTTAAGTACAAGTTTGGGATACTCCAAAGTGAATGCAGAAAGCTGTCACAGTGTGCATCACTGCTAAAACAATGACTGAACTAATTGCTACTCTCAGTTGCTTAATTTGATCCAGGTCATTAACTGCAGGAGTGCTCATTCATTTGTTCTTAAGTGTTGCTGAGATCACAGCGACCCAGGGAACCATCCCTCCTATCAATAATTCATGAATGTCATGAACTGCCATCCCAAAAAAGGGATCCATATCTCTGTATGCATAACAAAATAAGACCAGCTTGAGGTTACCTTTTAATCTGATAGGTATTGGGTCTCATTTCAAAAGCTATTTTTCTGAAATACATTTGCACTTAAACTGGGAAGTCCTTTTCTGCTGGGGTCACCTGAGGTGGAAGAGGTTGAAGTAAGTATGACGAGATCTTAAATATGCCACTTCCAACATACCCTGAGGGTCTCTTCTGTGTCTTAGAGACTCCTAAGGTATGAATGGTTTGATACATTTCAAACGAGTTACACACCACATTTTTGCGTGAATTAAATACCGCCCAGTTTTCCATGTTGTCTGTGTTGGGATGGCAGAATTATTTCATGCATCTTTGGGTTTTCATATCCAGTATCATATTACTTAACAGATTAGGTTATTTGGTTTATAAACTTCAAGTAGCTACAATCAACAAACAACTAACCACCTCCTGTTCAGCTACCCTAGAACGTAAGACAAAATGCTTCAAATTTTTGTGCACGAGCCTACAAGGTTCTCTCCTCTTTTAGAGTTACGGTCAGGACATAAATTAGAACCACAACATCTAATAATACCTGGATTTAGTTGTTTGGATCTTTTCAACAGAAATCTACAAACAGACCAAACCACTGGATCTCAACCATTCTCAGCTATGGAATGAGAATTAAACTAGATTAATTGTTTATCAAAATCACATGCAAATCAGTTTTTTATTGCCACTCTTTTTTCTGTATTAATGACTACGTGTTCATCACAGTAATTGTTTAATTTACATAACACTTAATGAATATTACACAGTAAGTGTTCACATTTAAATAGCCAAGGAAAAAATAAGAGAAATTTCATCACCATCTTTGACTTACAGGCACTTCCATATTGAATTCTGCAAATTTTCAGCCCATTTGACCACAATAAACATTTTTCTATATTTCTTGAGTTTACCCTTTCAAAAAAAGAGAACACCCTTAGTGATTCCCTTATTTTCACTAACACTTCTCTTCGGTTTTTACAGAACACTTGATTGTTCAAGTAAAATATAAACTCTAAGAGAAGGTACTAATATCAGAATCGGAGCATTTTTGCATGGGGAGAATTGGAATAATTACTTGTAAAAGTTATTGAAAGTATTTGCGGTTTTCTGTAGATACTATGAAAGATGTGTAGACCAAAACTATTGACCAGCCTCTATGTCAGATGACTGGAGTATTCATGCTGCTCTTGCAATTTGGGATTCTTTGTGTATGCTCGAGTCTTGCGGCTAGTGACATTCTGTCTCAGAAAGACAAATGAGAGACACGCTCCTACATGTTTATCAGGTGACCTCATGTCCACATCCCCAAAAGCTCAGTCCTTAAGCAAATGATCTAAGTGTTACTCTAAAAGTTCCTGAAGTTCTGACCTGTAGAATCAGCTGGCAGCTATCCCTTGATTCCAAGAGAGCTTAATCTGTACTGAAAATGTTCAGTTTTTGTCATTGTAATTACCCCTATGTAAGGAACAAGATATTTATTCTTTGTTCTGAGCGGATTTTAATGGTAGTAAATAATCCCAGAATTTAAAAAGGAGTGTGTAGTTTCATAGACCTAAACCACTAAACCACTGCAAATAGTGCAAATAGTGACCAAATGGACAGGGGGGAAAGAAAAAAAAAAAAAGCCTGCATTTAGGTAACTGTAAAGAAACTTTTTTTTTTGCCCCAATTGTACTTACTGAACCAACACACGCTGCTAAAATGCATCTACGACATCGTTTTCTCTTAAAGCCCACTTTTGAAAAACATTAGGCCTACAAGAAAAGCTGAATCTAGAGCCACTAAACAAAAAATCCATGCACTTCTTTAAACATTCCTGTTTATGAGCTAGAAGTAATGCAAATTATGACTGATGTCTTAATGGACGATTACAGGAATTAAGGTGGCCAAGTCAATGAAATTGTTTCCATCTTCTCCCATCTTTCCATTTCACTGAAACAATTTCCTAAGACAATGGGAGATCAGCTTTTGAGATGCAGACTCTTGTTCACATGCACTCTGTTTTCAGCTTCGTACAGCTTCAATGGTTTTCACAAACGAAAATTCTTTTTTTGTTTCCAAAAGTCCTGTGCAGATTAAATAAAATCCTTCATCTGAGTCATGTTGGGAACTAACTGTGTTACAGCACAGCTGTGAAGGCTCTTAAGGCAGAGCCAACATTATGACTGCATACGGGTGAAGCAGACAGCACCCACAGCATTTTCTCTTCACAGCAGAAGGGACACAAGCCAAACTAATTTAATGACTTTTGGGTGTACCGAATGCTGGGGAATTAAAAATCTAGGTCCAGGGCGTGGTTTTTCTGTACTGAATATGCACCTACTCTTGTAGCCAATGATGGACTCTGTTAATTTAGAACATTGGCCCAATGCCTTGGTGAGGATGCTCCTCCTTTTCACCGAGGTGTCAAAATTATTTTGCAAGGAATCCTTTCTTCTTGTCTCTAGTTCAGATTTCCACTGTACAATTGAAAAAAATCCAGACCTTCACTTTTTAAAGAAATACCACAGCCCTATCCACCTAAGGAAGTACTTGATGAAATGTCTACGAGACTTTGTGGCAGGAGAGTGTCTTGTAAAGGCTTTTGTGCTCTATAACTTGTGGTTGTTGGGACATCAAAATAACATTAAATGCCAGAAAATATTTATAAATTTAAGAATAAACTTGGTTGTGAATTCATGTCTCTGTTTATTTTTACACAATCACAATGAAATCATGTTTTGCTATATCTCTAAGTAACAAAAATCACTTAAATCCATCAGAAGAGCGGTCCGAGAACGAATTATTGTAAAAAGTAGGTTATGCTTTCTATGCTTTCTGGCGTTTGTGTAGAAAGTGGGGGTGCATCATGCAAATTAATCACTGTTGGCTCTACTCTGGGACCGGTTGCTGTCTCTGTTGTCTCTGCTCAAATCACTGTTACTGCAGGCAGCACATGTAGTTCCCAGAAGGGCTCAGGTGTCCTGTACTTCAGCTATTGGTTCATATGGGATCTCAGCATAGAAAGGTTCCAGGTTCTAGGCTTCAGCATTAGCAATCCAACACATTTTATGAACACTTTTCTTTTTTCTTTTTTTTTTCTCTTTTTAAAATAAAATAAGAACAATAACTGTAAGATATAGCCAAGATTTTTTTTAAAATTATTGTTTCACATTTTTCTGTTTGCTGATTTATTGTTTTTCTAATGAGGGAATAAATATTCTTGTTTGAGTTTACTAAAGAATAACAAAAGGCCATCCGCACTCATATGACTCATCCTTTAGAAAAAACAGAAAACAGAAGAAAACAGGATTAAATATTTTAACTCTTGATCTGTTCATTATTAACATGATTGGAAGCAAAAGAAATTACCAAGGCAAAACAATTGACTTTTTGAAAAAAAACTATTCCAAATGAAGGCCACTGGAAATGTGCAAGTAGGTCAGTGAACGTGGCAATACGAGAGTCTTCCATTAAAACTGAAATTCCTGTCTGAAAAAAAAAAAAAGAAATAGCAGTCTTTGGGAGTAGGGTCAGACCAGTTTCTACTGGCCAACAGTATGAGGCAGGTATGACGTTCTCTTCTGGACTGTAAGTGCTCCACGTGTCCCAAAGAGCGCACTGATTTCCTAGAACAGAGAAACAGCGTCCAGCTGTTTTTCTGGAAGGAGGGGAAGTGTACCACGTTGGGGCCAGCCCTGCTGCTGCTCACATGGGTGGGTGGGTGGCCTGGGAGGCTGACTGCAAGGATTCTCCCGACATCTATTTTATGGGATTTCTCATCCATGACCACTTGTCACATTTTTCTCTCTGCTGTTAACTCTAGTATATTGTCATAGAGCCCATCACACATCTGCTATTGGAAAGTGGCAGCACTTAGGAATTAATCTGTCCAATGTCATGCACAGAAGAACAACCTGGGACCTTAGTTTAGCGATGGGTTGATCTGTTCTGCTTTTCAAAGGCAGCTTTAAAAGTACCTTTCCTTTCAAGATGAATCCTGTCCTAAGAACATTAATTTGTCACCTGGTATTTGAAAGCCTCAAAGTCTGTACTAATACCATGAGGTATAATGGCAGATAAAGAAGATATATTAAAAAAATACATAAATACATTTGTCATTATACTACTGATCTGAACTCATTTTAAACCTGGGCTTGCAGGTTTTGTTTTAATATTACAGAACAGAAAAGCCTAGTTCAAATATATCAACTGTATGTCGGTAAGAACTGTTTGGGCTATGATAGGCAAGTCTGGGAAAGTTTTGTTAGATACTCTGAGTAGAAAGATACCGCAAAACCACCCCAAAGTAGTAACAACAAAGTTGTGGTAGACTCTAGTGACCAAGCTAAATAGTTAGGAAGAATCATCTGGAAAACAGAATGAAAATACCACACATTCATTCTTTTTCATCCCTGCAAACTCTGTGGCACAAAGAGAGGGAATAATATAATTATTTTAATATTTTTACTTGAACAGGTATGCTAATGAATTGTATTTAAATTATTCTGTGAATCAAAACATTGTTATTCCTCATTTGAGATCCATCTACTCTCTGTTTTCTAAAGACAAGATGCTTTCTATCTCCTTTCCAAACAATTGTGTCTCATGAAAAAGTGGAAATAAATATATTTTTAAATATATTTTTATTGGAACAATATAACAACTTTTTTTTTCTTTAAATAAATAGCTTTGACATGTGAAGTCTTCTTGCTCCTGAATGTAAGAATGTATTCTTCTGAGCAAATCATTTTCTACACACATGGAAAATTCAGAAAAGTGTCTATTCCAATTGATTAAATCCATATTTGAAGGTATTAAACACCCTTTTTTCAAATGGCAGAACAGTGAACAGCCTGGTATGAATATACTGAAAAACAAGACTACAAGGCTAGTATTGTGATTACAGAAGAGTACCATAGGCATGATTTTGAGACCAAAGAATTAAGATTATGCCTTTAAACAAAAATACATGTATCTCTGCCTTCCCAGCCCCAGCTGAACTCCCCATCCTCACAGGGGTATTCCATAAAACTCTTGCTAGAGATCAGTCAAGCTCCAGGACCTACGCTATCGAAGAAAACTTGCATGCAGAAAATTAAAAGAAGCAGCAGTGGAAAGAATCTCTCAGTGAGTGCCGCTATATCTGATTAGTATTTATTTTAAGATTAGAGATCTGGTCTGGGTCATTCTTTCCTGATGGTAGCAGTACATTGTTTACTGCAGTGGCAACGTTCAGCCAATTCAGTAGACATTGTAGGAGGGAAGGAGGGTCTCAACTGCAAAGAAACCTGGGAACTGAGGAGTATTCAACCCCCCCCCCCCTCTCCTGGGCACCTCCGCATCTCACTGGCATGGAAAGAGTGCCAGTCCCCAGTCACCCACCCCACATCTCTCCCACTGGCCTCTGCTTGTTCCCAAGGCCAGCAGACGATACAGCTGTCGGGAATTTATGAAACGAGCAGACACGTACACAGGACTGAATATCTGACCTGCTGTTATGGAAATCTTGGGTCCTTTGCACAACAGAGAATTAAGCCTGTTTCCATTCCCAGAGCTTCTGGTGCTGTTTTTGATTTAGAAATTGCACTTCCTAATTTATAAAGGTCAGGAGGTCATTGTTGTTATTATACTATCTTTCCCATAAGCTGCCTTACTGTGCCTCTTTATGTTTTGCTGTTGTGAACAAAACCACTGCATACTGTTATTTTTCCAGTTCCCAAGATATCACCCATGACAATTTGAACTACACAGAAAGTGGAGGAAAGACTTTCCCTTGGAAGAGTAATGAAATTTCAAAATGACTCATTGCTTTACATATACCATCTTGAGATCTCTGAGAACTTTATCAAGTGTCATCTTTGTGTTAAGCAAATGGGAAACTACAACATAGAGAAGAGAGAATGCTTCCTAAAAATACAATATAAGGATATGAGCAGAATCCTGGTCCTGATCCTGTGCAATATTCAAAGAATTACAGTTTATGGAGGTTGTCATGTACCTCAAATTTGGTTCTCACCAATCAAATGACACTCACCGTTATCCCTCAGAAACTTAACGGGCATTCCTATCAAACTCTTGGCACTTTTGGAACCAGAATTGTGCCACCAGTGAGTGAAACAATAAATCCTTTTGAAGCTTTATGGTGCTAATTCGTTAGTCCTCTACCAACACCCAGATAGTGCACATTAGCAGGTTCTCACCTTCTACACTTTTGGCTGCACCTCTGAAGAAAAAAAAAAAAAGACATTTCTTAAATACAGGCACAGTGTAGAAAAAATTTCTGAGGATACATTTAATTAACATTCTTGTAATGGTTAACATCTCTAAAAATTTGCATGAGTACAATCTACAAAGAGCTGTACTGCTGTTGATGTTTACGTTCTGAGCTAAATCAGGCATTGAAATGCAAAAGCTATCAACAAACTAACAGATTTCACTGACTGATACACAAAATTTCAAGACAAATGTTAATTTGTATTAATTGTAATAATTATTTTTTGCCACGTGTCTGTTCTTAGTAAGCGGAGTTCCTTCCATTTTCATGATTCAAGGTCACTGCCTTAGGGAAACAACAAAAAAAGAGGTATCTTCTTGGTGCTTTCTATCAGTGCCTGCTCTACTGCTTTTTAGCCTGGGGCGATCTCAAGACAACGTCTTACAGTAGCCTTCTGCGGGTGTGTGCACGCACATTTGCCTGGGCTTGACATGGATTTCGGAGAACAGTACGATACAAAACAAGCACCCTGTAGGTTATTAATTATGAAAAAAATACAGACAAGCATATTTACTTGTTCCACCTCACAAAACAGAATAAAAGACCATTCCTTTTTAAATAGCTTTGCAGCTTTCTTTTACACACCCTTCACACACAGCCAAGTGGCAAGGTGCCTGGATTTGGGACCTGGGGGCTGGAAAGCGAAAGACCTGCTGGGGGCGGCTGCTGCGGGAGTGCAAGAATGCACAACAGCACCTTGGAACGTTAGCGGAAAAAGAAGCAGCAAATTTGCAGCATGTTGCAACAGGTTGTCACAGGATACAGCATTGTTGCAAGACCTTTGTACTTATTTTACCTTCTGTTGTAAAATGGTGAAAAGCATGTGTGTGTTATGCTACTGCTGCATGTCACTGTTAAAATGTAACGACAAAGAAAGATGACGGAAAGGTTTATGAACTTCTTACTCGGATAGATCCCAACTATCTTCAAAGTTTGAGCTGCCCCTGCTTTCTGTGTTGGCAGCTGCCTCTGAGGCAGATACCCCCTCCCGCCACACCAGACTCCTGGCTGCCACAGGGCTCATGCACTTTGACAGAACCAACTGCAAGAGCACAAGTCATCAAGAAACTGCAAGAAAATGGAAGCTGCATGATATATTTGGTAAGAATTTACAAGTACTGCACTGTATAGGCTAAAAACTGATGCCTGGGGATGTTAACATAAAAAGTACCTCCCATTTAAAATAAAATCTCACAAACTATATCATAGTAAAGCCTGAATGTCCCAACCCCTCGGTGCAGATGACATTATGATACAAACAAAACAGTAGTTACAGCATTATTCTTGTTTGTGGTGAGGTAAGCTACCCACACTCTGGAGGACTTGCCATCCAGTAAGATGGCAAGCTGTGTAAAGTGACATACAATCTGAACATGACTCTGCACAGAATAGAGTTGGAGCATACAGGCATTATTCAACATACTCACCATAGCCTCATGATGAAGACCGCTATGAACAAGCTTACTTAGCTATGCCCTCTAGTACAAGGTGCGTGCACGTTAGCACAAACTTATGGCACCATCATTTTAGTGATCAGAGGGTTTTTGAATTTTATCTTAAAGCAGCTTTCTAATGAAGACGAACAGACAGCATCCAAAATTTTGACACTGGATTTTGGCCATATTCCTTTTTTTAAGTTGTGAGTAAAACGTCCTGTAGGTGAAAAACCAGCATATGTTTAAATCAAATGTCTACATGCAAGCACAGGAGAAGGGGGGAATGTGGTCTTTTCTGTTTATATTTTTTAAAACATTTTCAAAGTTAGAATAAGGTGTCCTTTCAGAGCTTTTCTTTAAAACCTTATTGAAACAGTGTTTTCAAATAAATGACAGTTGTGAAAATTCACGTCATCAGTACCTTTGGAAAGCTGCAAAGCTGTCAGCAGCAATACTTCAATATTCATGAGGTGTTTCTAATGTGGTAATTGTGAAAGTACACAAGTAGCGTGGATTGCAATTTCTGCTAGGCAAAGAATAAGAAATAATGCAAACCATAAGAATTCAAAGAATTTGACCTTGAATAACTTCTAATGTTATCATTCTAACAACGTGCACTAATTTTCCTTTGGACCTAGTGCATTGTCTGTTTTGCAGTGCAATGTACAATGAGCAAGACAGTTTTAATCTATTCGTGCAGAGCTAATAACCCCTCAAAAGGGAAAAATAGCTATTAGTCCTTCCCAGAAACACTGCATCTGGTTCTTTCTGGAACTGATATCGATGTCTGATATTCTGACAGGTTTCAAGCTGAAAGGAAATTTTGAAGATTTTTTTAAGAATAAATCAGAAGTCCAAAACACATAGATGCTCATTATACAAGTGCTAAAGCACATATGAATTACATTTATAGACACATCAAGGTCTTTTTAAGGAACTGAACAGTGGAAAGAAAGCATAAACAAGCAAGAATCTTGCTCTATAATCTTTTTCTGCAGAAGAGTGAGGCAAAAATGGCACATGAAAGAAACAATATTCTCTCACTGCAGAGTTATTCCTACCAGTCCAGGAATGGCTGTGGGAAATGACGTTGGATGTAGAAGAAAATGAGAAGAGACTGTGTTCTGCAATTTTCAAACACAGTGTATTCTTTTCAATGTGCTGAAACACACATAAGCCAGACCCCTGAATACATCAAACACAGTATAAACATTGCAGCCCTGTCGTGTCAGTACAAAGAGACTTACCACATTCCTTACCGTTGAAGCACTTTTGACTTCCCAAAAGTTACACTTAACTGTCTAGGTTGGCTTGATCTCCTTGGGAATCCAGATTCAAACCCATCCAAATTGTGCCTTGCCAGAGTAAAAAAATTTTTAAAAAAATTATTATCAATTTGTCTCAAGAGAACATCTACTACTAGTAGGTAGAAATAGGACCCATATAGATATTGCCCTATTTCCAACACTATGAATCTGTGGCCACCTTTAAAATAAGGCTCCCGACGGCATTTGGATGGTGTACATACCTGCCATTTTCACTCACTGTATTTTCTGTTTTGGAGCTTCTGATCTGGTTCTTACTCTAATTACACATCATTTGATTAACAAAGAGCACCACTAACATCTGGAGTCAAGTCGGGCAAAAGGAAAAACCTCAAAAATGAGGTTTAAGATGAACTAGTCAGATCTGTGATAGCTGAAGGGCCTGCTCCCCAAACCCCGCGCCCCTGTCCCTGCAGAGCTATGAAACAATCCCAGTGTCAGACAGCAAGGCACAATCTAGATGCTTCACATCAACAAGTCACTAGTTGGCTGACCCTGCAGTCTCTCAGCTATCCTGAGAGAATCAAGAGCCAGAAGCTGCTCTTTCTTTTACCATTTTAGAGTTTCATGTCATCACACTAATGATATTTTTTTAACTGCTTAGTACAATAAAAAATTAAGGACACTGCAAGTACATTTGTAGTATGAACAGAAAAGTTTGCCCCAAAGACCTTACAGTATTTCTTCTTCGCCTTTTGCTTTGACAATTAGGTCAAATTCAAAGTAACTATTCAAGTTTCATGTTTTTAGCGTTAATTTCAGATATGAGAAGTACCTGTGTTTTTAAGGACACCTTGCAATTTTTAAGCCATGAGTACCATAAAATGGTCTTCACACGTGTGAAATAAATATTGCAAAACACTCCTCTCACATCTGATATATTCATACATTAATACAAATATTTTAACTATTTTCACTAGTGATCTGAATCTTTAGGCAGCTCTATTTCCATGAAAGCGCGTTTGTCTGCAATGAGTTATCATCTAACCTCTATTGAGTTAACTGGGCACTTCTGCCTTTTTGTTCTCCCTTCAAACATGACTAATGATAATCATCAAAACAATTACCTGTCAAAACAGATAACTGAGAGGTCAGCTATTGAAGGAGGAAACTATCAAGGTGTGTAGCATGGGTCTTGCTGGAGTAACCAGGGAAAGGGATGTGGGGACTATGAGACTCTTAGGGTTTGGTAAGAACCAGAGTGGGCAATTATGCAGGCAAAGGTTGACGAATGTTTGAGCTACGGACTCTGTGAATGGAAAAAAACCTATGATCTCAGATCACACTAAGACAGAGGAGAAATGCAGAAGGGCTGACACTTCAGCCCTGCCAGTCCCCCTTCAGCCTTTCTGCTCTGCAAGCGGAGAGGCACGGTGGGAGTGTGCGGGAGGGCAGCAGCAGCTTTGCTCCTCTCTCCAAACTCATGGGGCAAAGCCAGCAACAACATAGCAGCCCGTTTTCTTTAGCACATGACAATCTCCACCCATTGAACTGAGCTGCAGTCAGACATTTTGACAAAGTAGGGAATGAAATGTATGATGTCTGAAATAAATTAATGTAAGGACCAACACATACATGCTCCAGAACGTACTCTGGAATGAGATAACCCTACAACAAAAGCAGTTCACAGACCTTTAGTTTTTGCAATTTAGTGCATATGGAAGTCCAAGGGTGTGAAATTTTTGAACTTCTAAAAATTTTCTTAATAAAAAGACCTTGCAAATCAGGTGTGGGTTTTAGTGCCATTGATTTTTATAACAATAAAATTATATATTTGAATATCAGACAAATAACTTATTTTCTTAATGAACAGGACAATAACAGTTATGTTTCTCTGCAATCTTGAGAGCCTATTTATATAATTTTATGTTTTTAGCATATACTCTTGCATGAGATGTTTTTTCTTAATTGTCTTTGACTCATCTACCTGAACCTAAAACTCCTTATCTGAAAACATTAACTCCCACCCTATTTATCCTAATGACACAAACCAACTTTTTCAAAAAATGCAGCTCCTTTAAAGTGTACCTGTCCTTTCTACTTTTAAAAAATCTTTTAATATGTAGTATATTTGAAAACAATATAGTGTTATATAATTTATTATAAACTAGCCTTGCTTTTCAAAGGTTTGGTCTGTTTCACAAGATGACTGCCTCAGAAAGCTTATTTGAATGTCCAAGTTATTTTACAGTTGTTAGTCATCCATCCCCCAATCTGTGTATACTTTGGGAAGTAGAGGGCCTGGACAGAGTCGTAGCTATTCAGCTGATATTTTGAAAAGAAAAAGAACCACCCACAAAATGACCATCCAGTCACTTCAGACTTCACTGTAGCAGAAGCAGAGAGGTATTGATCTGTCACCTTTTCACTGATCCACTCATATCAGCAAATTTCTGGCATGTCTAGGAATAAAATGACCTTACATCGAATCTGGTTTCCTGCATACAATCTTCCTGAAGGACACATGTTTATTTAAAAGCTGCTTTGATGTTTTCGGAAAATTTATGGCCAATGTCTTGACTGAAAAACTGCCTGGAAATGTCTTTTATAGGGCATGTATTTTTGGCAACATTTCTTCATAAATTTATCAAGAACAGAAATAATGCATTTAAACTCAGGGATTGTTCTCACTCACCTGGATAAAATGGTATTTTTAATGCTGCAGACATATGCATATGTGGCAATGCGGAGAAATTTTTATCATATGCGATAGGTGACATTAGTTTATCTGAAAACCTTAAATTAACACGTTGATTGCTTAGTTACTAATTAGTGGCTAATTAAAATCAGGGTGAAAGTGGGTCAAGAATTTGCATCAGGGTTGAATGTCTTTGAATTCTCAACTTTGAAAATCCCTCTGATGATGAGAACACAGAAAACTGAGCACTAATTATGTAGGGGAGTGTTTACAAAAGCTGTTACCCATTTCTCTGGAATGTTTGGATTGCAGTTCCTTTATCCTGGCCGCGTCTCCCTTTTCCATTATGTGCTGAGTTTTACACCTCTGCCCTGTTCCCTGTCCTGTTTTGTTTCTGTCTTCGACGTTCCTATTTTATATTTTGTATTCAGATAACCCAAGCAAAAATGTAACTGATATTTTTACAAAAAATATCACTAATGCACCGTGTCCTGCAACCTGTTCAACAAAAATATCCACAGTATTTTCTAACTAGAAAATTTCAGACTATGGTTGACTGAGTTTTCTGAGACAGATAAAAAGTCCAATTAACTAGATATCTACATTGCATCTGCAAAATTAGCTTCCGTCTATGATGGCATATATAAAATTACGATTTTGTTTACTTTGCTTAGAAATTCCTTTTTCCTAAAAACTCCCATGGTAGTATCTGGACATGAAGCTAGTCATAACTCCTCAGTTTTTGGTTTCATACTTCATCACTTTGGTCTTCCCTATTACCATAATCTTCAACTGGCTAGGCAACTTTTTTCCTACAAAATGTTTCACTATCTTCCTCTTCAGTGTTAATTATCATATACCCTTTTAGCACCCTTATCCATCTCATTAAAAAATACTTTCCAGGCTTTTTTTCCTGGCTTCTGTGAAATCAAGCAAAAGGGCAATATTTAGACACAACTTTCCGGCATGTCTACAAAAGTACCCACTAACGCTCCTCTCTTTTGTGGAACTCTAAATGTCAGAGAAGCATGAAAGTTTCATAAAAATAATATAAAAGCTCTCACAAAAGTTCAGGTGTTTCTCTTAAAGCATTTTTTTTCTTTTTCTAGAAGAAGTGAAAAATATTTTCTTCTTGACTTCTGTATTAAATGACACACATTTTGTTACTGTACACAACACCTCCTTTACTTTCTGAATTCACATCTACTGAAAGTATCATCAAAGCATAGTCATCAAAACTGTAGACTCTGTCAAAGAAAACAATGCAAAGTTTATAAAGTCCCATGAAAATTGATACATATGGAAAGTTTGCTGTAAGTTAAGTTGAGAAGACTTGTGTAGAAAAAAAATTGAATCTTCTGTGTTCTGTTTATCTGATACTGAGTCCTCAGTGTTTACTTTACATCAGTCTGTGTTTACAATGGGTTTGTGGACATTAGATTAGATAGCAATAAGATTTGTAAAAGCCTGGGAAAAAATGAACAGTTGGCTGCTTATTTCTAGAAAACACTTAAACTGTCAGTAGCTTTCGATATTGTAATGACTACTATATGTATGTTGTAAATAAGGTGAGGCAAACAAGTTTCAGCTGCCCAACAAAATAAATCAGTTCAGAGTGAATCACTTTGGGTTTTTTGTCATTGGTTTTGGTGGTGGTTTTTTTCAGCTATAGGGTATTCTTTTTAAGGCACTCACATCCAAAGCCTGAAAAAAACGGACTAGAATTTGTGGTTTGATGTCCTAGATTTATGTCCTATCTCAAATACAAAAATAATTTTTATTATTATAACTAATATAGTAGAAGATCAAAGTTCAAAATTACTTTCTTAATGTGGTGGAATGATTTGAACTAAGGTCTCCTGCTTTCTGTGTAAATGCTCTTCAAGGAGAACAAGGAAGTACCTCTTGGTTCCTGTTGTTGAATCTGTTTGACTTGCTTTCACGAAGACCAAGCAATCAAAGCAATGTAGAAATTAGTGTTAGGAGAGGTTGTGAGCAACAGAATTAAAAATTTAACTGTTTGTGGAACTACTGTGTTTATATATGTCACAAACAGTTACTTCTGTGTATAAAGCATACTTTAGCATAAACATCTTTTGACATTTAATGTGTTTTCTAACCTTCTATAGAAACTGTGTTCAATTCTGTAACTGTATTTTATATAATTACGCATTTATGCTGGGGTGCTTTTTTTCTCCAAGGCTTTTACAATAGTTAAAGAGAACTGAAATGTAAGATACATTTAGTAGTTACTATTGTTAATAGTTAGTAAATAGTAACTAATGTTAATAGTACACAGTATGTGTCCACGTTAGGCAACTGATTTGGTGAATAAACATCAAAACTTAGAGGAGAGCAATTTCTGAAGTCATATCCTGAATCTTGAAACAAGAAAAAGTTGCTCAGAATCGCCAAACAAAGACACTGAATGGTTATTTAGAGAACTAACTTAGTGTTTTCGCCATTTTGGAATGGATTCATTGCAGTTTGTTTGCAAATGCCATAAAATATGCGGGAAAGATGAAAGAGCAGACCCTGGATATCTATGCAGATATTAATATACCAAAGCATTTGTGTTTCCTCTACAACTTTGTGAGCGCAGCAGCAGAAATTTTGGACGTACTGTGTACATCCAACCAGGAAAAGACATTAATCTTTGATCGTCTAGAAACCTTATGCCCAAAAGGATTTTAAGCAGCAGAGCAAACCACCATTTTTATGAT
Source organism: Stercorarius parasiticus (assembly GCA_013396915.1). NCBI lineage: Eukaryota > Metazoa > Chordata > Aves > Charadriiformes > Stercorariidae > Stercorarius > Stercorarius parasiticus. The sequence goes on from VWZL01004919.1 coordinate 1,342,636, forward strand.
AACACTGATAGATCTTCTGAGGATCCCTAACTCCCTTGTACCTTGCTACATTGATGAATGGTTTACCAGAGCCTGGTTTCAAGGACCAAATCTCATTAAGATTCCACTGACAGGAACACAATAATTGTAAATCAGTCACAATCCAAAAAGCATCAGCCATTGTGCAGGAAAGGAGAGCTGAATCAGGATTGAGATAGTGTAGCAGATAGCCCATAGAGCCTCATCACCACATTGCAACAACTTCTTGAAGACAAGAAAAGCTCTGGTCTGGGGACTATGTCGATAAAGGCAAAGCTCTGGTAAAAGAAAAAGAGAGGAAATGTTGTCTTTCTGAACAGTTTAAGTTGTTAATTTTACTCTTTACCTTGTTCTACCACTTAGAGAGTGAACTACAAAAGTTCTGGTTCAAATGAATTAGTTGAACAATTGAAGAATAAGCTTAAAAATATATTTTTTTCAGTTTTGATGTAATTTTAAGCCAAAAACACCATTTGTGGTCTCAGTCTGAAAGGAGAATGTGCAAAATCTCCCAGTCTGTATATTGGCTAAGATGAACAAGACATACAGAATCTGCAAATGAGAGGCCATTCTCTACAGAATTTTTGTCTAAACTGATAAATCCTGTTTCACTTTGTACATGGCACAAAACACTGATAGCCAAAGAAATAAAAACTGCACTGTAGTGCACAATCATGCACCGGTAGACGGGTAAACTACATGACCTAATAAGCCCTTTCCACTTCTAGTCTCCAAGATTAAGTGAGTATACTCAAGACAGCAGTCTTTTTATTAAAATGCCAACTGAAGATGAGCTTGTTTGAAAAATGATCAACTTTTGTAAGAGAGATGAATAATTCCCCATGCAGGTTTATGAACTGTTGACACAGCATTTGATGGCATCCAGAGCAGTAGGCAATGTCTACAGGCAGGCCAAACCAGAGAGCTGTTTTGACCACAGCATTTAGCAAACTCAATAAATATTTCCCCCCTATATGCCAGGGATGGAACAACAGAGAACAGCATGACATCAACTTTTTCAGTTTTCAGTAATCTGGGTAATATTTTGTAATTGTTCACTTCATATTTGATACAAACGCAATGGTCTCCTTCAAATGCAATAGTCTCCTTAACTTTCCTACTTTTATTAGAAATTTAGACTTTTAGCCTACTCTTATATGTGAAGATCAGTCAAAATAATCCTTTGCTAAACAACTTGCCAAATTCTATTAAAATGTTTCTTTCTGCATCTCTTCTTTGTAGCATACTAACAAGATGAAAATGAAAAACTGTCATAAGACAGGGATTTGTGGACTATTTAGATTTGGAGTATAAAATCTAATTAAACTATCTGGTTACATTTAGCTTAATTGTTTTACTGGAGCTCTTGAGCAGCTGTACTATTCTGACAGACATGTCCACTCAGGATGGCTACTAGTGCTGTTCTCATGGCCTGGGTTAGGATCGACTGATTTAATCATTTCAGGATCTGTTACATGGTAGATGCAAATCTGTTTCTTGCATGGTACATATTTTGCTCCTCAAAAGAAATGTCCCTTCCTGGGAAATTGGCTAATGTTTCCTTTGGATGATTTTCATTGCAAATTAATGACATGGAAATATTTGTAAAATGATTTTGAAGTTTTCTTAGATAAAATGCCTTCAAACTTTGTGTGTCCCCTGTTTTCTGAGTAGTCCCAACCGCTACCATGGGCGGATGTGAAATGGCTAACACTTAAGGAAAGCTCTGCCTGGCACATATCTCTATGTAAAGTGGAAACACAGCACTTGAGTGAAAGCAATGGAAGTCTGATGGACATGAGTAGGCCACAGAAAGATGTGGACAGTGTTACCATACTCTAAGAATGGTAACCATTTTTTAGGTAAGTATGCTCTAATTCAGTCAGACTTTGTGCCATAGATGTTTTGTTTCTCTGAAGATTTCCTACCTGCTTCCTACCTGGACAGTATGGCTGTTGAAGAAACAGTGCAACAGTTTTTGTTCCAAATGTCCAGAATTTTACTCAAATGAGATGGTTAAAAACTACTTGTGTCAAGTATGTTCCACTGATAATGCTTCCAGTTTCTACTGCCTATGTAATACTTGAAATATGAATGTATGTAAAGGTACTCCAAGGTACAACAGTCAGAAGTCTGATCTTTCCTCAAAGACTGGGCAAGAAAAGAACTATTCATATTAGGATATACTAGAGCTCATTCTGTACATGATTTGGCTCAAAAAGATTGAATAAATTATTAGGCATTACCATTCTCAGTTCCTACTTGCTACTTTTTTTTCACAATACTGTAAACCAAAAGTCTGGTAACATTTTTCATATGCAAGCTTTATGCTGCTGGCAAGAACAATAATCTTCATCAGAGACAATGAATGGGTTCCTTTTTTATTGCAGATGCTAACACACAACTGCCTGTTTTTTTTTAATTTCTGAACCATCATTGGGCCATGTGGAACAGATTCTGGATTAGAAGACATCTGTGTAAAGCCAGTCTTCTCAGATGGGGCCATTCTGCAGCTGTGAGCAGCTACGGATGATGATAATGCGTGGTGTGGAAATGTCCTCTACACAGACTGAGAGGTGGGTTTTCAGTATTGAATACCTTGAAGGAAGCAGCTCCTACTGCTTGGTTTGGCAAGAAACATATTTACTAACTTAAAAGATTTCTAAACCATGTCGATTTAGAAATCAAGACTTAAAGTTTCAAAGTATTAGGACTACATTACAAACTCATATATCCTATGAATACAAACAGTTAAAATAAGGCTGCTCTTGATGAATTTAAAGCAACATGATGTGGTCTTAAAGGATTGTAGTTCTTAGACCACATGTTTTCTTAGGGGATGTGAGATGCTACCTAAGGGAAAATATATTTCCTGACAGCGTGGGTAGCATTAGATTTTATATTGAACCTTTTGTAAAGCTCTGTGTTGTAGAAGCCAGTAAAAACCATACAGCTCTTAGCTCTGCTAGATAGTACTGCTCCTTGAATTGGTGTTGCTTTCTTTGTTAGAGAATAATTCCCCACAAGGATGGTCAAAAAATGTCATTTTAGTAAATGTATGTTTTACACCACAGACAATGTCAGTATTTATTTATGATCACTTAGGATGTAAGAGTTGTTTATAAAATACACACAGATACCCACTGTGTGAATATCTTCATACTCACACTTCATAGTCCAGGAATCAGGAATTAAAAGTAAATAAACATTGTTATACATTACTACATGGGTACTTATGTATCCGGATCTCCATAATGGGGTAAACAGACATGAATTAATTCAATGGGTGATATTGCAAAGCATTAAACTGAGTATCAGTATAACAGAAAATGAAAGGCGATACCTTCTCTGACTCCTGATTCTTGACACCATGCAGCATTACAGTAAGTGTGGGTAGGTTGGGAGTAGATTTAAGCAACTCTAAAGCAAAGGTTACAGAAAAAATGACAACTTGACAATGGAAGAAGAGAATATGTAATCAGGAGGGAACGTCATACTACTCAAAATCCATTCCCTTAAAAACCAGATGTTGTTACAACTCAGCATTAACTAGTCATAAGGCTTATGTCAATCTATCAAAAGAAATGGACCTAATTTAAAAAAACAGACATAACACAAAGAACAGAAATAGCCAATTAAGTATCTTTTCCTCAGGCAGATTAGATAAAAGTTTTAAAGCAAAATGTACCGATCAGTTAATCGATAAGGAAACAGAAAAGGACTCTTAACTAACTTAGAAAACTAAGGGTATGAGATCTAAGAGTGGTTGACTACTAGCTTAACTACTTTCTGGAGCAGGATGACACTACTGCAAAAATTACGGGGGTTTAGCACTTCCATATTCTCAACTGCACATCATTTAACCAAAGACGTGGTTAGAAACAAAGAAAACAAATAAAGCAAATCATCATTAGACCTTTACTCTTGTACAGAATGAAGACTATGAAATGGGTCTATTGAGTAAATTAAAAGAACAGGCTGAAAATCTTTTCTGAATTACAGCCTTTGGAATGAATTAAAATAACATACTGTGCTTATTTATGTGGTCTGCGTCTCACTCCCTCTGTCTCCATAGCAAATTTCATCTGCTGCTGGCTTCTTTGCAGGCAAACTATTTCTTCATGTCCTAAGCTGATGACACAAAGTCATTATTAAAAATGAGGCTCCTCTTTTCTCTAAGAGAAAGAGCTTCAATTTTGTTCTGTTTTTACATATTCTGATTTATGCAAATTCCTGTAATTGTGAAAAAAACGCTATGTGTTATTCCGATGCAAGCACACTGATAAGAGTAACAGCAACATTTAAATTCCCTGGTCTCGTTCTTGTCGCTTTAACTGTGATGTACACAAAGCCCTACAAAACCTATGAACTCAGTGCATGTTTTATTTCTGCTATCATAGGTGTATGCTTACTATATTATATGCTTACGTATCCTCTGTAGTATATTTAAATAATTTCCTTTATTCCTTCCCCATTTCCTTCCCAGTATTCCCTGAAATAATCTGCTGTCATGAGACTTTGATTTCAATTTCAAGAACTCGGTAGTGAGAGGGACTGCTTCACTGTGCTTCAGACAGACATCCAAAATCTTGAATGCTTTTTCTTAGAATAACTACTGATTATTTATTTCTATCTCCATGTAGTCCTACAGTTGCCCAATGAGCTTATTAGTATTTGTAAATTGAAATGAGATGTAAATACTAGATGCCTGGAGATTTACAAGAGAAATCATCTGATCGCTAAATATTTCTAGCCGTTTAACATTAACACACAGACCAGCATTCTCGGTGTGGCCTTATTTCATGAAGAAACAAACATAACAGGGAATCTAGGTCACAGAAAAGAAAACTGGTACTCTCCTATGCAAAACATCTTTGTAGATATGTGATGTGATATGTCTGGCTCATGCGCTATGTTAAGGGATATTTCTACGTAATTATCAGGCAGTTGTGATCTAGCACTGAGTTAAGTAGTCTGACTGCTGGTTCACTACTCCAAGCCCCACATTCTGTCCTTCATGGAATGTGTTCCACGGTCAGAAACATATTTAATTTCACTTGACACTGCTCTTTTAATGATGAACCACTGCGTATCATGGATTTTTCAGCAAAATACAGTACGTATCACTTAGAACAAGCAGATTATTTTCCCTACATTGGATCAGACCAAAGGTCCTTTTAACCCCATATTCTAGTTCGAGCACGACCAACAGCAGATCCCTTGGGAAGAGTGTCAAAGCAGGGCAATTACAAGCTGATACTCTCCCGAAGTAAAATTGCTTCTAGCGATTTACAGCTAAGGGATTTCCTAAGCCACAAGTGGTGTTTTGTGTTTAATAGCTTCCAAATGTGATGTTCTTTTTTTTATTTTTTTTCCCCTGTGAGTCCTTCAAGTGTGTTCTGAACCTATACAAACAGCATTCAGAGCATCCCATGGCAAGGCCCACGGCCTTGGCAATTTAAACTGCTTTGTGTTGTGTGAATAAATAATCCATTTGTGTAGTTTGATACTGCCACTTGCTAGTTTCATTCAATGTCCTCTAGCTCAGGGCAGCACAGAACCATTCCTTATTTATCTCTTTCATTCTTCTCGCTATTTTATAAACCACTACAAAAGCTTCCTCGAACTATTTGCCTTTCAGGCTGAGGAATGTTGGTCAAATCATTGTTCTCTAGACAATGTGTGATCTCAAAGCCTCCCTCCAGCAACTAGGAGACAAGGTATGAAATTGTGCTGTGCTCAAGCAAGAGGGACCTGGAAAGAAACAGAAAGTTTCCTTTCCCCTTTTTCCCTAACGGCGTTCAGTTTGTCGTATGTGTGGTCACTGTGTGGTGGGCAGCACATTCATCGTCATGCCAGGAATGAGAATTACCCTTTGACTTCTGAGATAAACTTAGAACTTATCCAAAGCAACAGTGAGGGCTAGGTCAGAAGTGGTCAGAGAAGTGCCAAAATATTGAACAGAAAGTTGGTTCTGTTTTACCTCAAAGCAGGAGAATACTGTACCTGAACTTGTCCTTTTCAGAATTGCTTCAGTTTTTCCTTGTGAGTTTTTCTGTTTGGGTTTTGCTTTTGTTTTGGTTGGGTCTTTTTGTGTCTTTAAAATGATAATGTAAGATTGTATAAACATAAAAGTCACACGTTCAAAGCCTTTATGTTCCATAAATGTTCAAAACCTTCAAAAAAACCAGAGTGAGCTGTTTGGTACTGTGGACAATAATCACTAGAAAATCCAGAATATTTTCTTTTACAGAAATGAGCTGTTTGGTTATGGTTGTTGGAAATAATTGGGCTGAGAAGGAATCATCTGACATGCTCATCAGAGGATACCAAAACACAAACAATAATTTTCTGAAATGAAAACCGAACAAGATACGTTTAATCGCTGCCTGCTGTGTATTTCAGCATCATACAAATGATTCTTTCACCCTGTTCTTTAAAATTACTTCCTTACTTTTAATTTGTTGCTCAACATTTAAACCTCAGGCCAGTCATGAGCTAGAGCTTCAGCAAACTTCATTCATACTGAATGACAAAGCTGGGGTATCATCCCTTCTGTCTGTGCACTACCTCAGCTATACTTCATCCTTTCATTCAAAGTGCCAGATACGGACATTTCAGATTCAAGCCTTATCTGTTTCACCTCAGTTCTCCATTTCAGGCTCTGCTGCATACGCTGGTTAACTGTTTTTTTCAGAGATTTAAACAGCAAAACGGTACTTAATGCCAAACAAAGGGCCAATTTTAAGGAAGGAGAGAATCGCCACAAGCTGCAAAAGTATGGTTTATCACAAACTGATCAGCCAGGCCCACCTTGGTTGAGGTACGTTTTTCTACATTTGGCAAATTAGAAATTAGAATATTACAGGAAGAGCAAGGGTTTCAAAATGCTAAATGAATAATCGGGCTCAGATATCTTTTGGTACATGGATTTGTTTAATTATAACTTAAACACTAAAAGGTGTGTAGCTTTAGAACTGCTTGTTCTTCCAAGGTTGTGAAAAGTTCAAAATTATATAAATGAGTCAGAGCTCCTGCATTTTTTAGTGGAGTAATTGCAGTAGAAAACTATGCTTATTGTTCTGAAAACTGAAAAATAAGATAGGAAACTATTTATGGCTGAGATTAGGAAAAGATACTATGAGAGTCTAATGAATTACAGAAGACTTGAGCCTTGCCTTCCAAAATTGGAAATAAAAGATTAAGATACTACAAAAATTATACGGGAAAGGAAACATACATGAGTCCCACATAGGAAAGGCATCATAACACTAACCTTTCAGTTTTGTGTGTCTTAAACACAGCAAGTTTATTTGTAGGAGCAAAAAAATATTCAAAAATAGAGCCCATCACCATAAGGTACTGTGGCAGCCTTAGCTCCTACTTTTTTTAGAGACGCTTACTCTGTGGCTCCAAGGAAGTTTAGTCTTATAGGCTTAAGTCTTAGTTGCAATGTGGGAAATAGGGACGGGGAGATTTTTGAAGCTAGTAATGCTAAAATAGTTAAAAAAAATATTGAACTGTCTATTCTTTAATGGGCTATTGGGACTTAATTTCAATAGGAAACACGAAAAATGTCTCTGGATTAAACATATTCAAAAGTTTTCTGTATTATCTTTCAAGAGAAGCCTTTTACTTACATTCACTTTGAATTCCATGTCTCAGGTGTTGCTTCTGGGTTTGTTTCTCTTCTCTGTCTAGAGATTAATATACCAGGGAAGTTGCACAGATCTTGTTTGAGGTTGTCTTGTTTCGCTTTCCCATATTTCCCCCTAATTCTGTAAAAGCAAGAAAGGTATTATGGTTAAACAAGGTCCTAGTTCAGCAAAGATTTTACACATAATATTAAATACCTGAAAAATCCCACTTACGTCAGGACAACATTTCACAAAAGTGCTCTGCATTGTCTAAAGGCCTGTCTTCTGGATTTTTACCTAACCTATTTTGGAATAATTACTAAATTGGCTAAAAATACAAAAGTACAGCATTGTTCACACATTAAGGAAAAGTATAAAATCAAGAGGCTTCTGAGGTAGAAAACAGCCACAGCTGGCATGAAGAATACAACATCCGCAGTTCTCTGATAAGGATGCTTGTGAAGCTACATGAGGTACAGGGCGAGATGCAATTATTCCGCGGCTTTACCTTATGATGTATAGCAGATACGGGAATGGGACGATACCATAAAACAGATAAGCTGCCAATTAGCTGCCTGCTCTAGCCACAACAGTGGTGCTCCAAGTGATATTGATAAGAGCTAAAATTAATCGACTCAAAAATACATTTTAATAATGAACTGAAAACTTTGCAATATCGTTAGCCTTCTATATTTGATGAGAGGCTAAAGTGGGAAGGCTAGAACTGCCATAATAGTCCTGCATTGTCTTTTAATGTGCTTTCACTGTAGTATCTCAAAGTGTGTGTATATATATGTATATATCTATATAATTCTTCCAAACACCTATGTTAGAGGTGTGTTAATGGAAGAACCAGATTTCAAATGGCATACCTTTGTTAACACAGAATGTCAGGCAGAACAATAGGCATAGATACCTGAGCCTCTTCCTCTCAATCATGTGCTTTCGTCCTAGCCATCTCCAAATTAAAAAATGAAACTAGTTGAGATGTTGTCTGCGGAACTCAGTTGAATGTATATACAAATGCAACAAATTGAATTTAGGTCAGTCAGTTGTTTCACATATAGATATTAATACAGACTGAATGTTATCCAACTATATTTATACTCTAAATGGCTGGTGGCTCTTAACTATTCCTGAAACCAGGAGATGATGAGTGGGAAATTCTACTAGTGTAAAGACAGGACAAGTAGTAAGTATATAAGAAAGAAGAATGTATTTAAACTAGTCACAGGGAGACTTCAGAAAAATGTTCAGGTAACTGTTTTTAACAATATGTGGCTTATTTTTTTCTTTCTACCTACCAGAAAGTCAAGCTAGAAACCTTGCTCTTCAGCATGACCTTGCACTCAGCATGAATTTTGTCTTTGTAACCTTGGAAAATATAAAGTATATACGTATAGGGATTCTTAAAGCATTTGAAGAACAAAGCTTATGTTTCTCCTGAGCAACTTCACAAACTCAGAATTTTTACAGGATGCCAGAAGGAGATTTATTAATAAAAATAATTTACTTCAGAAAAACAGGCAATTCTTTCTACTCTTTACTAACTATGTCAGTTTTCTCAGCTAGAACTTTGTCAAGACTCTTTTAGGTTGATGTTTACCAAGACAGTTAGCTTCTGAAGTTAATAACTAGTGTCTGAACCTGACATATACATCATACATTTTAGAGAAAATTTAGTGTGTTCAGTATCTTCCAGGTTTGGTCCATCAAAAGCTAGTCTAAAATAGCTTAGGGTCCTGAGATAAAACACTCTCAGAAGAGCATTCTGAACATAGGGAGAAAAAGACGATTTTAAGGAGCGCAGGGGTCTAAAGAAAAAAACAGAAGCAAAGATAGACTGGAGGAAAAGACGCAAGGAAACCTGAATTATTCAGGTGGCTTCTCTTTTTCCCCTCTAAAGACTTCCAAGAGTAAATTCAGCCTCTACATTAGTAATCAAAGGGACATCTGTTACTTTTTGGCTAAGAGTATACAAAATCAGGACAGGAGAAAGCAAGTAGAGACAATAAGAGGAAACAGAACTAAAAATACTTACAAAATATGTATCTAAGTTTGGAATAACAACATTGTGGAATTAATGAATAAAACAGATTTCTTCCATATTTCATAAGTGATGAGTGGATTATAATAAAGTATGCATAGAAGATACATTTAACATTTATAAACTGGCATAAAGAATTTAGTCATGAAAGGAATTTTCTCATGAAAGTACAAAAATTATAGCATCATTATTTTGAATTAGTTACATAAGTCAACTGTCCCATGAAACTCTGCTAGAAGTCCAGTTTCACCTTTTCTTAGTCTCTGTCTCCTCACGCATGACCAAACGCTGGGCAAAATTGAATAAAGCTTTCTTGTGTGGCAAGAAAAGGGAGATCATAAAAGGATGAAAAATATTATTCCTGCTCATGCCCTTTTCTAAGATATGGAGCTAGCTTCCCAGTAATGAAAGATGAACGCAGTACCCATCTCAGTCTAACAGCCAGCAATTCTGAGTGGCTTGAGCTGAACCATGGTCTACTGTAAAAGTATGTAATGGCAGCAAGCATCTTAGGTTTGTCTCACTTTACAAAGAAATGGAATACCTGAACAGCTTCCTTAACCTGAGCAGAGCCAAGCTTCTTGACACAAATCCTTACCTCTGCATGGATTTCCACTGACATTATTGGACTGCGTAGGTAATTGTCAACGCAAACAGATTCATCTGCAGGTTGTGGGCCAGAGTTCGCGTCTGCTGGGTTGTCTGGTTTGCTCTATTCATCTGGGAGTCTTTTCAGTTTTGGATATTAAACTTTGCTGCTCAACCCCCAGAAATTTTCCCTCCTCATTCCTCTCTCCAACTGACTGCTGAATTTCTTGAGATGGAAAATTCCAGAGAGAGCAAGAATTTCTGAAAATCATACTTTGTGAAGCAAGACTTTGGCCTTATCCTATGCCTACTGAAATCTTGCTACATATGTAAAGGAAGACAAATACACGAACACAGAGAACGAAATTCAGATTTAGACTTTAAAAAAAATATTGGAGAGAGATGATAAATGCTACAAAGATTGTTTCAATACCTAGGCTTCACCACCTCTGTTAAAAGGCAGCCCTGAAAGAAATTCTAGTCCTATTGTTCCTTCCTGTGTTTCTAGCAAAGCAGTAAATCAGAGTATGCTACTTGGAAAGTTAGTTATGGAAGGCCAGATTATTTGATGGCATTTACAGAGATTTGGCTCATTCTTAAATTATACACTGTATTTAACTACTTAAGAAAGAGAGATTCATGCCATGATACATGATAATTAAGCAGTAGTAACAGGAAAAGGTATTTTAAAACAAGAATTCATTATGATTTTCATAAATTTGGAAAATAGTCTCTAAATGACAAAATAATGCTTCAATAAACTTTGTATTTCACTTATGCTTAGAAAAAAAAAACACAACCAAAAAATCCCATTAAAAGTCACTCTTCAGGCATGCTTCCTTATGTTACTTGCAGACAAAGTGTCCTAATGAGAGAAAAGAGAATAGAAGTGTTTCCCCCTGAAGATTTGACCAGTTTTACATTCCTGAGTATTTTGCATTTGATCCTTGATTTATTATTTCAGAGGGCAGGATGCTTCCACAGTATTTTCTTCGAGTGCTTCACTTCTACTCTAGTGGAATATCAACACAGAGTGTTTCTGGTTTCTCATTATGAGACTGATAATTTTAAGCAGGAAATTAGTGAGCAGTAAAACTAGTGATACATTTCCATTTTGGCTGGGTTAATCCAAATACTTGCCTGGAAGCTATAAGATTTTTAGCATTCATGGATACCCTGACTGATACTTCACAATCTCTGAAGTATTATGCTGTGTAGACCACTCTGAAGCAGGAAGGGCTACCACACAAGGGCTGAAGTTTGCCTCTTGGAGACAGAGCAAACAGCACTTACACGTCTCCTTGCCTCTGCACTGTATCAGAGCATTCTGGGTGCATGAATTGGAATGAGGTTCATGCTCCCTATGACCATACTGCCACGGACTGCCAGAGTAATGCATGCCTACCCTGGTACCACTCTCCTTCTGGCATAGACCTAGGTGACTGCACTTCTGCAAGTGTTGCTGTTTCTGTCTCACTCCCATTTGGCCAACAAGTTGTAGAAACTCATCTTGCCAGATTACAACTCTGTGCTGTGAAAGTGTGTTTTTTACATTTAGACTGCTTGTCCAAACGTGCCTGTCATTCTGCAATCATGATAACTGTTAAACATTTAAAAACCAGAGAATAGAGCTGATGGTTATACTTGGCTGATTTAAGAGCTTTCCTATACGTCTGCAATAGTCACTTTTAATAGCAAAAAAGCAATAAAAGACGCAGTGACTGAGAAATCACATGTAGAGGTGGACTTAAGCCACAGGATTCATGCCTGTGTTATATTTCAGTTCCTTCCCATACAAATTTGAGAATGTTTAGCTCTGTGATTCAGCTCATGGTGAAGCAAAGGAGAACCACGACTTTCAGCTGACAACACAATAGTCCATATGAAGATAAAAACCAGGGTTTGATCTCTTCCCCTTTGCAGAAAAAGGCTTAATGCAAATTAAAGTGGTGCTAAGCATGAATCACAGAATCACAGAATGGTAGGGGTTGTAAGGGACCTTCGGAGATCATCTAGTCCAAACCCCTGCCAAAGCAGGTTCACCTAGAGCAGGTTGGACAGGAACGCGTCCAGGTGGGTTTTGAATATCTCTAGAGACGGAGACTCCACAGCCTCTCTGGGGAGCCTGTTCTAGTGCTCTGCCACCCTCAATGTAAAGAAGTTTTTCCTCATGTTGAGATGGAATTTCCTGTGTTCTAGCTTGTGTTCATTGCCCCTTGTCATGTCATCAGGCGCCACTGAGAAGAGTCTGACCCCATCGTCTTGACACCCGCGCTTTAGATATTTATAAGCATTGATAAGATCTCCTCTCAGTCTTCTCTTCTCCAGACTAAACAGACACAGGTCTCTCAGCCTTTCCTCGTAAGAGAGGTGCTACATTCAAGAGAGACGCTTCATCATCTTTGTAGCCCTCTGCTGGATTCTCTCCAGTAGTTCCTTGTCTTTCTTGAACCGGGGAGCCCAGAACGGGACACAGTACTCCAGGTGTGGCCTCACCAGGGAAGAGTAGAGGGGGAAGATGACCTCCCTTGACCTGCTGGCCACACTTTTTAATGCACCCAGGAGACCACTGGCCTTCTTGGTCACAGGGGCACATTGCTGCTTCATGGTCAACTTGTCCACCAGGACTCCTAGGTCTCTCCCTACAGAGCTGCTTTGCAGCAGGTCAGCCCCTAACCTGTACTGGTGCATGGGGTTATTCCTCCCTAGGTGCAGGACCCTACACTTGCTCTTGTTGAATTTCATTAGGTTGCTCTNTGAGGATGTTACGGTAGACAGTGTCAAAAGCCTTGCTGAAGTCAAGGTAGACAACATTCGCTGCTCTCTCCTCATCCACCCAGCCAGTCATTCCATCATATAAGGCTATCAGATAGGGTAAGCATGATTTCACCTCGGTGAATCCGTGCTGGCCACTCCCGATGACCTTTTTTCCTGCATGCTTAGAGATGACGTCCAGGATGAGCTGTTTCATTACCTTTCCTGGGATGGAGGTGAGGCTGACGGGCCTGTAGTTTCCCGGGTTCTCCTTCTTGCCCTTTTTGAAGACTGGCATGACATTAGCTTTCCTCCAGTCCTCAGAAGCTTCTCCTGTTCTCCAGGACCTTTCAAAGATGATGGAGAGTGGCTTCGCAATAACATCTGCCACCTCCCTCAGCTCTCAAGGGTGCATACCATCGGGGACCATGGATTTGGTCCATGGATTTGGTCCATGAGGTCCATGACACCATGGGGTGTCAAGTTTGCCCAAATGATCTCTAACCAGATCCTCTTTGATTGAGGCAGAGTCTTCCTTACTCCAGGCTCTCTCTCCTGCCTCCAGGGTCTGGGGATCCTAAGGGCCAGCCTTAGCAGTAACAACCGAAGCAAAGGCGGCATTCAGTAACTTTGCCTTCTCTGCATCCTCTGTCCCCAGGGCACCTACCTTATTCAGCAGTGGGCCCACATTTTCCCTAGTCTTCCTTTTACTGCTGATGTATTTGAAGAAGCCCTTCTTATTGTTCTTGACATCCCTTGACAGGCTTAATTCTGAGCGGGCCTTAGCCTTCCATGTTGCATTCCTGCATACTCTTGACAGCGCTCCAATACTTCTCCCAAGTGGCCAGTCCCTTTTTCCAGATTCTGTAAATTTTGTTCTTCCATCTGATTTTTTCCAGAAGCTCCCTGTTCATCCATGCAGATTTCCTGCCTCCTTTGCCCGATTTTTTGCTCCTAGAGACGCACTGATCTTGAGCTTGGAGGAAGTGGTGCTTAAATATTAACCAGCTCTCTTGCACCCACCTTCCTTCTAGAGCCTCAGCCCATAGGATTCCTCAAAGTAGGTCTTTGAAGAGGCCAACGTCAGCTCTCCTGAAGTTCAGGGTTGTAATTCTACTTTTTGGCCTGCTTCTTCCACGCCGGATCCTGAGCTCCCCCATCTCATGGTCACTGCAGCCAAGGCTACCCCCAACCTTCACATCCTCTACCAGACCTTCTTTGTTTGTCAGCACAAGGTCCAGCAGAGCACCTCTCCTCATTGGTTCTTCCACCACCTGTGTCAAGAAGTTACCATCACTGCTCTGCAGAAATCTCTGGGACTGTGCGTGCCTGGCTGTGTTGTCTTTCCAGCAAATGTCAGGGTAGTTAAAGTCCCCCATGAGAACCAGGGCCTGTGATTGCGAGGTTATTTCCAGCTGTCTGTAGAAGGCTTTGTGAAGGCTGAAATAAATGTTCACATCTGTCTATTCCCGCTCCATTCCCACTTAAGTGGAAGTGCAAAACTGCCTCAGAACATCAGATCTGACAGATCTATGTTGTCATGAGGCAGCATATCAAAGCAGCAGCTGTAGCTTCAGCCTGGTTTCCTCTTATATTTACTTCTGATGTAAACTGGGGGGTCGTGGTGGTGACTGAAAACAGAGCAATATGAAATCTTAAGAGAAACGTGTGATATTTGTTTGGGATACTCTCAGAGAAAGAATGTTTTTAAAGTGGTGGAACCTCAGACTATTCTTTTTTCTTCCCAGATGTCTATTTTCACTGAAATATTTTAATATGGTTGCTTTGTCTTTGTTCATCTTCCATCTTACTTCAGAGGAATTTCATAGGCCCTGCTAGAGCCAGCATAAATCAAGAAGGCTCATTTCAAAGTGCCACTGTCATACCAAGGGAGACTGGCTACTGCAAGAAAGTACAGTTGTTAGCGTGTATTCAAAAAAAACCCTGACATTCTCAGAGAAAATTTTAAATTGAGTTTCAATGGATATAAGCTCTGAGTATTTAGGACACAAAGTCCTGCTGGTTTCAGTCAAATTTGGCCACCTAGGACTGACGTACTGAAAGGATCAAAGCCCTTTTATTCCTTTCTCAACTACTTAACAAGGAAAGACAAGGTAAACCAGAACAGAGGCTTGCACCTGTTAAAGTGCTGGAAGGAATGACTTGTATGGCACATTTGGGAAGTGAAAATGAGCAAGAAGCTTGATCACAGTGTCTAAATACATCATTATATACGCCATAAATCAAACAATTTGAAAAAAAATTACTGATACAAATAATTTAACTGTAAAAATCACATTGTGTAAATAGGTAAGAGAAAAAGAAGAAATGAAGAAAAGTATAGAGAGGAGGGAAGGAAACCAAGTACACTTAGACAATGGTCTAAATTAAGTGGTAGTTAATGCCTGGTTTATGTCTGAAATTATAAACCCTTCTGTAATATTGAAGTACACTTAAAATAATCTAGTGAAATTACTTTTGTTCCAGGTAGAAAGCTATGAACAAATAGGAAATTATTTTGATTCATGAAAAGTTTGCAGAATATGGGAATGAACCTTTGTCTTCTAGACGGCAGCTCTGAAACATACACTTACACCAGACAGACCTAATTTAAAGGGGAATAAGTAAAAAAATAACCTAAACAGATTTAAAGTATTATTTATTCCAGGAATAAATAAATGAATTTTGTTTTGTGCCTCTGAATAGATCTTTTCCAAATTAAAGTATAAAATTATTTTTTTTCTCATCACTTGGTTACCTAACATAGACTCCAGAGAAAGAAAAAAATCAGTCAAAAACATCAAAAAACCCCACAAAAACAACGGAAAGAGAACATGCATCACCTGAAGAAAATGAGTTGATTCTGTAACTCAGATCAAGTAACATAAAAAGCTACAAAGGACCTAGGCAGTCACTTCTCTCACTGCTGGTACAACATCTATTAAAACTGGAAAGTTGTCAACTTTCAAAGAATGTGTTATATATGGTCCTAGGGCACGTACTGCATTGGGGCTGCCTTGTATTTAGTTTTTCAGTTGTCTAGTTCTTGGATCAAAATCAAGCCTGGGTAGAAAACAGGCTCTGAGTCCTCCAGAAAAAGGCAATTCTGGACATGCATAGGAGCAATGCCCTGGGAACATAAGGAATTGTAATGACAAACAAGAAGGTGCCTAGGTGATAGCTGACAGCAGCTTTTACCCTCTCTTTTTCTTTCTTTTCTTTGCTTTTCTTTTTTTTAGTTTTTAGTTAAAGTTTAGTTTTTAGTTTAGAGTTTTGGTTTTAGAAGACTCAGTTTACCTAGATCTTTCTTGGGGTGCTAAGCACTACTTAAGGTGAGATTTACATTCTGATGCATGTGAGTCTAAGCCATCAGCATGGTCAGTCAAGCAAAGCTTGAGAAAAGTATAGCACCTGGAGAAGTGGCATCAATTTGAATTTCTGGCATTTTTTTTTTAATATCTATTTTGCTGCTTTGGTGAAACTTTGGCCTCCTCTAGTCCTGCCAGCCAGCAGAATTCAGTACCCAAAAGTCTTTCATCCTCCTCCTGGCAGCACCAGGC
The DNA here is from genome assembly GCA_013396915.1 of Stercorarius parasiticus. Lineage (NCBI taxonomy): Eukaryota > Metazoa > Chordata > Aves > Charadriiformes > Stercorariidae > Stercorarius > Stercorarius parasiticus. The sequence continues at coordinate 1,359,240 of VWZL01004919.1, forward strand.
TAGGTACTGCGCAACTGTTCCTAATGAATAAGTATTTCCTTCCTATTTCACACAAAACTCTCATTTTTTAATCTGAGCACTGGAAAATCAATTGCATCACCATCTGTTAAAGGGTCATACAGGTTTTCTACGTTTTTGCATGCTTTTTCAAATGTCTTCTAAAGTCTGCCTACAATTTTAAAACCAGTATTAGATATAAGAGCATATATAATACACAAATCAAAGAGCTGAAAACAGTCTATGTCCATTAAATGACTTCTCAGAAATTTTAATGTGCTATTATCATATGACTCTGAAGAACTCTTGCGCACACTCCAAATAGCACATGCTACTGGAACATACGAACAGAGGGAAGTCCAGTGTCATGCTTAAGGTTTGCTCATATTCAGTGCTGACCTTGCAGGGAAACTGAAAAACAGACAACTTTCTCTTCGAACAGCCCTCCTATAAATCATACAAACCTCTCAAACTCTGTGACAAGAGTTGCTTGTTCAGGAAGCTAAACTGTTTATTTAAAGCTGCATGACCATACATGAAAAATTCAGGCCATAATAGGATACGCTATTTTATATCCTGCTTTGCTGATCAGTTATCTATCTTGAATAAAAATAAGTGTTGATTTACTTGTTGAACTTTGCTTAAGACATTCCAGACTGAGGCTGATACCACAACTAATATAAAATATGACAGGCAAACTAAACAGACTTAAAAAAAAAAAAGTGCTCAAGACTTTAAATTTGCTTCTCAAAATTAGTCACGCAGAAAGTGGTATGATTCTCAAACCATGTTTTTACTACTGCTAGCCAAATCAACAATTTGCATTATTTCTAGTGTTCAGCATGTGGAGCAGAGCACACAGATGTATGCCTGTCAACTTTTCCAGTGCAACGCACAAACATTTTCCTGCCACAGAGAACTAGGTCCTTGACTCAGTGTCTTATTAAGCAGACGTTATTCATTATAACACAACACAGCTGTAATGCAGATTTCGTTTACATTACTTTCTTTCAATGAGTCAAGCTGCACATTTAGGTGAACAGAATACCATGTGCATAATAAGTTTTATAGAAAAGAATGGAAAATTACTCATGATTTTAAGGGGTTCAAAGGGTTACAGCGATGGCTTTCTCAGTGTGCCTACCCTAACTGCACTTCATTTAAAGATACTAATAATGCTGTTTATGTATATGTGTAATGCTACCCTGGCATACTGATTATAATGTTGAAGATTTAAATGTGTTACCCTGCACAGCCTTTACTATCACTGTGCAAATAGCAAATAGCAAGGCTATTTCCTTTCTCTTGCCTCAAGAACATGGAATATACTGGGTGGGGAAATATTTTGGTTTTGTTTCTTTTGCCAAAGGCTTATAATAACAATGGATAAGATGAAAATAACAGCAGAATTAGTAGTGAAATAAGTATAAAAGCTAAATCAGTCTTTGCCTGTTAGGTAAAATTCCTTGTGTCCAGTAGAACACTGGGGACAGGTTTGCTAATGTTTTTAGTACCTCCCATTAGTTCTACAGCATGTGTTGCTGTCACATAGCAGATTTGAGATACTTTTTAGCTACACCCTTGAACAAAACTGGGGCTTCAGCTCTATGAAAGTCAATGTAAACACCACCCCCATCCCCTGTTATTATTTGGTTTTGATTCAGTCTGTGTTTAATCAAGGTATCCTTGAAGTAAAAGAAGACTTTAAGTTAAGTTGGAAAATCTGAATGAATTCATAAGGATTTGTCCTATTTGATTTGTGCCTAACATGGCATCGGTACGTAACAATGAATAATACATATTGATCATAACTTTCAGTGATTTTATAAGGTTTCTGTACTTCCACTTGCAAGTATCAGAGGATCAACATGACAATAATGAAAGACATAAGAGGAAAAGGAGTTTGAAAATGATGCTCCAAAAATAGTTCTGAGAAGTCTGACTACAGAATCCAACATCAACCTTAAAATGTGCACAATGGGGAGCACATGTGCAGTGTGAGCCACAGCTGTTCCAGAAAACACAGAGGGAGTCACAGTTTCTATGGATGTTACTTAAACCTCTTAGAGGCTCAAGGTACTGCATATCATCTGTAACACAGCAACCATCACACATGGTCAAGGCTACCTGAAAGTCTTTCTGGTATGAAAGACACTTACTACTTTCAGCAGGGAATTTGGAGGTGAGGACCAGGCAGCCTTGCCTTGCTGCAGCTGCCAAAAGCTGCTGAATTTTCTTGCCCTTCACCTCCTACCACTACTGAAGGTGGCAGGTCTGGCTCTAAGCTGACCCCAAAGCATACTCCTGCCCTCCAGCACAGTGCACAAAGCTCTCTGTGAGACGGGCACAGTACCATGTCAAACTTCCCTATGATTCAGGACGAAACGCAATTTCCATTCTATTTAATGCAATAAATGTTCATGCAATTTCAGGAGGGGATGGAGGCCCAGAGCAGGTTGCAAGGTGAGCTCTACAAACACCATACTGTACTGGCCTGCAGCATGAAAAAAGGGGAATTTGGCCAGGCGAGGGGTAGGCAGCGTCAACTTTTCCACAGTACATCAGGCACCTCTCAGACTCAGTAGCTATGATATAGCAGTTATACTCAGGCTGTAATAGCCTCTACCCCTGGCCTGGTAGACACCTATTAGGAAATGCAACGCTAAGGTCAAGCAGTTCCACCTAAGTATCAAAGATTGTTCATTTAAACCAAGGGGCATAAAGGTACATTTTTTTACTCTCCTATGTCAAGGACACTGGCTGAGGGCTAAGAAATTGGAATGATGCTTCAAAATTGTTCTGAAAAGCGAAAACCTGCCACAGGTTATCACCTTCAACTGCATACAAATGTGAGCAATGCGTATAAGGCAACAGATGTTCCTTCAGCTGTTCCAGGTGAGGGAAAAATAGGATTTAACCAAGTATTCACTACACATGGAGGCTGAAGATGTTGTGGCTCATCTCAGGCACTTGCCACAAACGTGAAGGCTCCATATTATTCTCAGGAGGGACTCAGATGGCTGATATTATCAGCAAGGATATGGAAAGTGTGCATGATAATGGTAATACCACACAGTATTTCGGAGAGACAGCAACTCAGACATGGTAAAGCACCTGGGTTGCAAATCCATATGGCATCATAACTCTAGGTCAGTGAAGAATATGCTGACTTCCAATTGAATCCCAATTCATAAATGCGTGAGAATGGAAAAAATAATCAAACCCACAAGTAAAATTCTCCAAGCTCCACAACAAAATAGGCCAATTAATTAGTTTATTTATTGTTTCTGAAAAAAACTCTTCAAAGAGATCTTCTATCAATTTTACGTTTCAGAGGCAGTCTACCCTACCTTATTTCAGTCCTATAGTTTTACCTGTTTTAACAGCATTAATATTATAAGTTCTGGTTATCTAAACAGATGCAGTTACCCATAAGTTGCGAAAACCGACTGTATGCAGTCCCTCTATTTTGTCTTAAGTAACCAAAAGAAAACTAAGGTCTTAAAAGACAGAGGATTTTTACATTAAAAATGCTAATTTGAATAATATTCAACACTGAGTCTGTCCAAATTGCAGTGTGATTCATACAATTAGTTCATATATAGTTAGGTTAAATAGACATAAAATAAATCCTGTGCAGCAACACTGTGTATTAATGCCCCTCAGGAGCTCAAATAGACTATCCATCCCATCTCCACTTGGATCTTAATTTTAATTTAAACCCCCCAAAAATGTGAAGCTAACAAAAAGGGCCATAACTGGGAAGATCAGCCTAAATTACACCCAAAGTCTTTGCAAAATATGTGCTATCCTTTGAAATCACTAGAAACAGTATTTAAGAGTTATATTTTCACATACTAAGATGGAACCTGTAAATACTCAAGGTTATTTTCAGGGAAAAGTTTTGATGTAATGCTACTCTTCGGTCTTTCCTGGTACATAATTTGTAATGTAAGCCTAGAACCCAGCCTTATGGATTGCCAGGAAGATGTTAAGCATGCTGTTACCTTTTAGGATTTAATCTTACATGGCCTAGGAGAAAGGATTTTTTCCTCCTCTGTATCTCAGGACTGTTTATCTTTTCTCAGGCAGCTTCTGCAAACATGAAATTGCAATGGCAGAAGAAGTTCCAAACTTAGATTGTGTTTACTTTTCATTCTGTAACTAATCAGTCTATGGATTAGTCACAAACCACAAGGGATGTTCTATCATTCCAGAAATCTGCATGTTCAGGAAGCTCTTTGGAGTTTTTTTTTAATTATAAAAATTAAACAAGCTTAAGATTTCTCAATTTTCACTCTCCAAAATAATTTGGGTTAAGTAGTTAAGTGGTAACCATCTATCTGCCTTTTTGTGTAATGTAGCCTTTACGTTTCATTCATGAAGATATATTGCCCTCCTGTTGTACTCCTGCAGAAATTGTACATTTGGCCAATGGGTCACAGCTAAACTTTATATCCAAGATAAGAAAAAATGGGGAAGGAGAGGTTTCAGTCATACAATGAAACTGCTGTACTGGATCAGAACTCCGACTATTCTGACTTCCATCTCCCATAGTAGCTGGTATCACCTGCTTCCAAGAAAAGCATAAAACATTCTTGCAGAGCAGCTACAGAAAAACAAACCATAAAATTAATCTTTCCTCCTGATCTGTCATTGCCAAAGGTTTGCTTACATACAACTATGTAATTCCTTCCAAGCCTTGTGTCTTTTTGTGCTATACAGTAAATACTTTGATATCTGTAATTTATTTCTGAGACTATCAATTAAAATCTGTGAAAAGCTTATGATTCTTCAGTGTGCATTTTAATTGAAATTTGAAGTAGAATATTTTGGGAAGCAAATCAGAAATTTAAATTCAGCATCTTGGAAATTGTCTATGGCAAAATGCCATTATTGGCTCTTCCTGCATGCCATGCATACATAGCTGAACAGCACGGGTATGGGTGCTCCTAACTTCTGTTTCAAGCATTGCCTATTACTACATTAAGCAAAGCAATTCACTCACTAAGAAGAGCCCACTTCTACTATTTTACATGTAAACATAATTTACTGTGTTTCTAGAATGTTTAGAACATGTATTTAACAATAGAAAAGGTAAAAAGATGAATATTTTTATTTTTGTAAACATATCAGACAATTCTCTATGATAACATAGCATTAAACAACACACCGAAATTCATGGGTCTCCTCCTTTCAACTGCTTCTATTCTACTACAATAAGCAGAGCAAACACATTGGTTTTAACTCCACTCTGCCCACCACAGTTATAATTTCTCTGCCTTCAGTGGGCAGAGGGCTCTGTCCTGCCACTTGCACTGAAGATGTTAGGCTCCGTGATGTCATTTTTTCCCCAGGTATATGTGAAAACTCGAATTTCCCCAGAATTCTTATTCCATAACAGAGCAAGATACTGTTGCAATACTCTTTTAGATTAAATTTACATACCAAAGGAAAAAATGAAAAAGAAATAAAAATTAATTAGTAGCAGAGTACAGTATTGCATATCTACCTTTGTATGTAACAGTGCAACACACACTGACTGAACTAATTTAATTTTGGAGATAACAATCCAAAGGAACCTATGGAGGTTATCAGAATTACACATCTTCATCTTTTAAGCAGATTCCTAACCTAAAAGTTGTGCCGTCAACTATTTCACAGAAATATTTGGGCCAAAGACAGGCAGGTAGGGAGAAGGGAAAAGGTAGATAATGAGAAGTGGAAATTATTAGAAGCAAAAAATCTCTAATATTCATTGCAGAACATCCTCTCACAGAACTGCAGACCTTAAAGGCAAACCACCCTGTGTTCTAGATATTCACCTTGTGTCTGATCTGAATTGGACCCACTACCGCTTGAAACCGATGAAAGCTACAGAACTGTATGGACAGACATATATTCCTAAAGCTGCACAGTATGCTGAGAACTTGACATTCTTGCAGATTGTATTTCAAACCATTACTATTTCAGGGTAAAAATAATAATTACATTTCTGATGGGTTTTCCTTCATTGAGAAAGAAATCTGGATAATCTGAAGTAGTTAGAGACAGGTATTGAGGGAAGAGGGTGACTCACTACAATGGCATAACAGTTAGCCGCAGTCATTTTGAAGCTCAGAAGCTCTTACTGATAGGAATCTGAGTGCTACTAAGCTTTCCTTTCAACATAAACACATGGGATAAAACATAACATGTTTGGTTTTACTCTTGTGAAATCACTGATTGTCCCTTTAAAGATCTTTTTTTATGAAGTGTCATGTCACAGTGTGGCCTTTCTTTTGTTTGATTGGGTCTTTTTGGTTTTGTTCATTTTTTTCCATCAAATTCAGCTTTTTTCTTATTAATACTAAAATACTATAAATGTCCTCTCTCCTGATGCTCTAGCCTGGGCTCTACTTATTCCAACACTTCATTTTTTAGCAAACTCTGTTTAGGCTCAAGCGGAGTTGTAAGGAAAGAGTCTGGAGAAGAGGGGAATACATGTAGAAGCCCAGCAGAAAGAAAGAGTCCCAGTGACAGGTCACCCAGTCTATGCTTTTATCACGGTATCCTGAGAGGCAGTCAGTATGCATCATAGAATCATAGAACTGCCTAGGTTGGAAGGGACCTTTCAGATCATCTAGTGCAACCATAAACCTAACTCTGACAAAAAACATCACTAAACCATATCTCTCAGCACTATGTCTACCTGTCTTTTAAATACCTCCAGGGATGGTGCCTCAACCACTTCCCTGGGCAGCCTGTTCCAATGCTTAATAACCCTTTCAGTGTAAAAATTTTTCCTAATATCCAGTCTAAACCTCCCCTCGCGCAACTTGAGGCCATTTCCTCTTGTCCTGTCACCTGTTATTTGTGAGAAGAGACCAACCCCCATCTCGCTACAACCTCCTTTCAGGTAGTTGTAGAGAGCGATAAGGTCTCCCCTCAGCCTCCTTTTCTCCAGGCTGAACAATCCCAGCTCCCTCAGCCTCTCCTCATAAGCCTTGTTCTCCAGATCCCTCACCAGCTTCATTGCCCTTTTCTGGACCCGCTCCAGCACCCTAATGTCTTTTTTGTGATGAGGAGCTCAAAACTGGACACAGTACTCGAGGTGGGGCCTCACCGGTGCCGAGTACAGGGTGACTGGAGAGGAACAGGGTCCATTCTTCTTCCTCCCCTAGCAATTCTTAGGTATACTAAATCCCAGATGCCTCTTCTCTTACTTCCTCCTGTTTAACATTCACACTCTCTTCTGAATCTCTCAAAACACTCTCCATAGAAAACTCTTCTGCACCCCTCACTAAAAATTTACGCAAAAGCTTTCAGCTGCATCTTGTGGTTTTGTCCTTGTTTCCCTATACTTGAGAGTGAAACATCTCATCGGATACACTACACAAGCGTGAACAGCACTTAGCTGGCCTGTCAGAAAGTTTCTAATCTAAGTGGGTTTGGATCCACTAGCAAAAAGAGAAAGGAAAAAAGAATTCATAGCATTTTGGTGATTATTGATTCCTTTTTTTCTTTAGTGGACTTGTTCTGCTTAGAATCCAGAGAATACGTATTTATTCACATATTTTGCTGTGAACTATGATCGCATCTACAGTATGCACACCAAGTACAGCAAGTTCTTAAATCATCTGGGAGATCCTGAGAACTTTCAGCTCCAAAAGGAAAGCGGATTAGTTCTGAACAGTATTTCTGCTTTGCCATGTGAAACAGAAATTGTTTTTCTCCACAATTCTAGGAAATTATTTGAATAATTAAACCAGAAAAATTTGCAGAGTTTTTCGATTAATTTTATTAAGCATTCTTAATAGTCTCCAAATTTAAATAACAAAAAATGGAGACACTGACAGAGTTTTTGAAAGCTGATTTTATCCAATAGTTACGTAATATGACTCACAGAGTTGTGCTGAAACATACAAGTGAAATCAGTCACCCACGATGGCCAATGGGCTAATTCCATTGACCTCAAGGGAGTATATACTATGCTCTGAAAACTGGCCATTTAATAAAAAGGAATTTAGTCTATGAGAAGATTAACAAGATTTCAGAAGAAAACAAATCAATAGTAATAATTTCTTCTACTAGAGAGGTAGATATTCTCCTTTACACATGAAGTATGTACACTTCTGCCCCACAGAAGTACTAGATTAGATGTAAAAGAAAGAAAAAAAGAGTCTCCAGGGAAAGAGAAATGTTTATATTGCAAAATCGCATGTTTAGTACAGTAGCATTTCCTTATCAGGATGAGACATTGCTAAATTGATGCTACACTCACATATGGTATTTTTAGGCCTTTCCATATCCCCTCCTCCCTGGCTTTGTCTTTTAGAGACTGTAGGTACTTTTCAGATTTTTAAAATCATATTATGATATCCAAAACGGATAGGATTAAAACATAACTGCTCTATATAACTATACCTTCAAAATAATTACAAATCTTTCTAATTTTACATTTGTAAAATGAAACTATTTTTTATGACATTTTTTTGCAGAGGAACTTTTCAAGTCAAGCAGATTTTTATGATTGATATTAACATGAATTAATGAGAATAGTCATGCTCCCTAAAACTGGTTATGGAACAGCCCCTAGTACAAAATAAGAATTAGAACGCATGATTGCATTAAACAAGAATTCCCATTTAGCCTTGTTTTGCTCTATTTTAGGACTTAACTATTTTTATAGCAGTTTAAAAATAAACACTGCTTGTTTTCTATACTAGAGAGAAATAAAGTAACCCAGAATAAAATGATAATAATAAAAAAAGTCTGGACAATTTGGACTTAAATGTGTAATGCTGGCATACCAACATCTGCACGGTTGGGTTTTTTTTCCAAATTCCAACTTGTGTGCTGGAGAAGCATATCAATGTACCATCTCATAAACGATTACTCAGAGCAATGGCAATCATAGCAGGTAGGTTAAAAATAAACAACAATCTATTAGATCTTTTGCCCGCTGGATTTGTACCTATATAGACTGAGGGTTGCTTCATGTACTTGTAGATATTTATATGACTCATGCTGCACAGTAGCCAGCTGGGATTTAATTCTTCTTTTCCTTCACTTAGTTTCTAAGCATCACTGGCTGCATTCTCACAAGTTTTTGTGATATAAAGAGATTAAGATCAGTGTCCAGTTTTGCTGAAGTACTTTGCTTTGTTGGCCTATGTATAGCTGACATTGCCCACTCTTTCCATTCAGGGCTGTAATAGACCATTTAGACTCTGCATTCTTGTCTTGTAGTTTCCTGATGAAAAATGTAATGCTCTGTCATTGTTACTGCAATTTTCTTTTACTAGTTACGTGATTTATTTTTGAGTAGCAATTTACAACTGGCAGCATGAGAAGATTGCTGTATATCCAAACACCTGCAAATAGAAAGACATGACTATCTGAGAGGATGAAGCCCTGAATTCCAAAGATGCATACCACAACAAATAAAATGGAGACAGAAGTTTTAAATCTCTCATTTTCTTTGGTTCATGCTTGCACAGCATTTACATGTAATGGTAATATGAACCACGCTAATGCATATGTGTGTGTAAGACCAGTCCTTTGGAAATATTCAAAATTCCTAATGGTCCGTCTTTTGAAATGACCTCATCACAAAACTACTTCAGCTGCTTTTGGCTTAGGCAAAAATGAACCAGAGGACTAATACGTGGCTTAGTTAAGATAGTTCTGAAAAGATTACTGTAATCATCATCAGCACCGATGCTTTATTCTTAGTTGGATTAAAGGAGTTGCTACCTGCTTCCAGCCACTGCTAGGTGCAAGATGAACTCTTCTAAGGTGTTTTCAATTATGCTCTGGTTCTTTGCACAGATGTCACTGTCCCATCACATTTGCATTATTTGTCCTTTCTTGGGTGCCAAATAAATGGAATTTCTGACTCATTTTTACGCAATACCTTCCCCAGCTGTCTTTCATGAATCTTTTTCAGATGATCTGTGTATGTTTGATTTGAAATCGTTATTTTCTCCTAGACTCCCATTAGACTTCCCTTCAGGTCAATGTATCATAACTTTCATTTTTGTAGAAGATATGTCAGTTCAACCATCCTTTAGAAAATTAATGTTGCTGTACATTTCTTTGACCATTTGTACCAACTTAAATTTAAATAGTGGTAAATTTTGAAAACCAGACCCATTCCAGACCCATTCCTCCACTCTTGCATCCTATCTTTTGATGAACCTGCGTAAGAGCTTTCTATAGATTGCCATTCTAACATTATTTATTGATTTTTACATCTACTGTCTCTCCCCTCTATATTTGTCTCCTCTCCTCAACATTGTCAGTAGTCTACACTCATAGAGACGTTGTGATGCCTGGCAATCTCCTCTATAATACAAAGTCTTAAAGACAGGGCAATGACATTAGCTCATTTTGAAGTTCTTTGGGGAAGTTAAAACTTTTGGTTTATTTTAACCACAACTAATTCTGAGATAGGATGAAAGACCTTTGCTGGGTGACACAGACACATACAGAAGACAAAAGTCTACAGGCATCTGTATCCATCTATTTTCTGACTGCTGTCCTGCTCGTGACTGCATGGTCCTGCTGCCTCTCAGCTCTCTGGATCCTTGCTGACAAGGTGCGAGTCTTTCTTGACTTAGTACATCCAACCGGCTTGTGAGAAATCTCAGAGGAGGGATTTCTTGGAAATAGGGATAAGAGCAGAGGCACAGCAGCCAGCAGTCAGGCTGACCTAAGTTTAACAAACTTGCATTTCACATGTGAAGAGAGTGTATGAGTTCAGCTGTACGCTGACTGTCAGCTGGAAGTAAACCATCATCTATCCACAACGTGAACAGATCTTTTGCGTGCTCCATGTAGACTCTGTCTCTGTATAACTTCAGAGTGACTCCGTTTAAGTCGCTCATGGTTTATAATTTATATTTCTTAACCTAATGTACCCTGTATCCCATAAATATTGCTCCTATCATTTATAATGTGTTGCAACAAAACTCTTCAGAAAGAATGTTAAGCAAGAAAAGATTTTGCTGCTTGTGGTATTTGCAATCTACACTAATTTGATGACATTGTGTTGTTTCTTAGCAACATTTGAGTTATGTAAAGAATTTATTCCTGCAACACGTGCTTTCTTGTTGGAATATATTACAAGCAGCCAGTGGACACAAAAAACACTTTCTCTTGATCACGGAACCGATATTATTGATGAAATACTGTAGATAGCCAAATCCAGGACTGGATTATTCTCACCAGTACTTTAACTAGGGATTTTTTTTCATCCCTTAAATATCTCAAATGATGATCCTTTCATCACTTACTGATGACTATTCCACCACCAAAAAAACAACCCAAAACTGTATTTTCAAAGGCCATAAAAATCAGTTTGTCATTTGTAATTTTTTTATTTGATCCTGAGATCGAATCATTGATTGAGTACGAATGCTCACAAAACTTCTGTAGCACCCATTTTATCCTTTAAGCAATCAGACATGAACTTACAGATTGTGGGTTTTGGCTGACCTTGTGAAGTTTAAAAATCTAGTCCATTTCTCCTCTCGTCTTCCTTTTGACAAACTGCATTCCAAGAAGCATAGCGATGCTGTGATAACTCTAAGGAAGCAATAAAGAAAGCATAGTAAAAATTTTCAAAACAAGCACAAAAACAACCAACCTGGAAATGAAGCTCATACTGAAGAAAGTTTTCTTTCTTGCAGCAGTGTTACAGTAGAGGGTCACTTTTGATTGATGTGCTTCTCTCTATTGTTGTAAAAAACCTTTGCACAAAAACACCAGCTTTGTCAAACATTTCCAATCTATAAACATAAACACCATAAACATATAAAATGAACTTGATTAATGTCAGACATGTCCATTTCATTTTGTTGTCTTCCAATTTTTTCCCTCCAGATTTCCTCCTAGAATAAGCAAGCTTTTTTTAAGCAAAAACCTCTTTTGCATCTAAGATTTTCTCCTGTATCAACTTAAAACAAAAAAACAAAACAACAACAACAAAACAACCCAGATGTCCACATCTAAAGTCAAGTTTAAAGGCCAATTTAAAACCCATTCCCCTTTGTGGGACTCCTAACACTGTGAGTTGAATGAAACACTGATGCTTCAGTTTCTAAGGGCTGTCTGGAGCTATTTTTCTCCTATTTCAGTCCATGTCTATGTGGAATTTGCTTTGCATTGTGAAATCGAAAGGCCTGACTAAATCCAGAGAAAGATCTATCAGAATAATTCTTCCAGCAAGGCAAACCGTTACTGTGCTGCCCATTGCAAACTGAAGCGGGCTGTGCTGACCACTGAAGAACATTTGCAGGCTGATCTCTGCTACGGGGAAGTGAGCTTAACTGCACTGCTCCCACCCACTCCTGACTTCAGCACAGTCAGGATAAAATGCAGAAGACATCCAGCGGCTTGCTGTAAACCCTCATATGGTGTCGTTCAGGTCACAGTTCTGCCCGCTGCCCTTGCAAAACTGAAGAGGGGGAGCTTCTAGTGTTCATGGTGTGGAGAAAGTGGGTGGCCAAAGGTTAGAATCTGGAGTTTACCACAATGTGACGTGAAGTCAGGGAAGTTTTATATGGTTTGCTTGGCAAAGGTTAGGCAGCCATGCTCACATCCACACCTTCCCTAGTTAGTGGGGCTTCTTTTGCTTCTTTTAGTTTTTTTTTTTCTCATGAGCTAAACACAGTGTCTTACAAAATCAGTTTCCAGTTTGCAACCTCAGTAGGATGAATTAAAAGAGCAGCTGCCAACAGTTTTACTTCATTCTGCCCACATCTAATCACTTTTTTCACACCCATCTGCAAGAAATATTTCAGCCAAGAACTTCAAGCCCAAACCTGTTGACTTGAGCTACTTCAAAGGTGGTTACGCTTGTGTTTACACAATGGCTTCTGCAAAAGATTTATGCTTCCTAATGTTATTGTTCTTTAAAAATGTATTCCAGCCTGCATCGCCTTTGCACTGAATTTCAATGGACTGATTAGTAAGTAGCGAGTGATGTCTGGTGACCGCAGCAGCCAATGGCTATGCAGAGCTGCAAGTTAAACTTGAAGGGTCTTGTTTGACAGAGTTTTAACCATCAGCCAGCAGACCTCAGAAGCTCTCATCTTGATAAATTAGAATTATATATGTAGCACCCCACAGTTTCTTCAACACTCTTAACTCACTAGTTCAAGGATGTTTTCCTGACAATATAATAGTCAGTGAAAAAAAAGCACAGTGGAAAGCATAATGCATTTACAACGCTGATGCAGAAGTATACACACTGCTCTGAACACAGACTCACACACACACATGCACCGTAGACCAGACCGGTAGCATCATCTTTATCACATTTGCCCCAAGTGTGTCATCACATAGTTCCACTTTTGGAGGTTTGTTACAGCTCTAGCTCCTTATGTTGAAATTATCCAAGACCAAACTCTCTATCTCACACTGATATGGAAGCAGAGGAAGGAGAAGGAAGAACCTTAGATAAAACAGTTCTGTCATTTCTGAAAATGGTGCAAAGGAGAATAATAATGCTTCCTGTTTGAAAATGTTTTGCATCTCCAAGCTAGGGAGCAAAGTGTTGAAATTTGACAGGACCTGGCCTAACATATTTCACTTTTCTTGTGAAAATCCACCAAAACCTGTCGATCACATACACATTTGAAACACTAAGCCTGCACATGCTTATTGGGATTTGTCTCATCGTCATTATTCCAGAGACTCCAGCTGTCCTGGAAACTGGAGAAGGATTCAGCAGAGATCCTCTGCTAGTGGAGCTCTGGGTTGCACAGGTCTCTGCAAAATTGGGTCACTGGAATGAGGTTCTCTCTCTCCTGTATTTTCAGTTTTTCCTATTACTGAAGTCTTTAGTCATTGAACTGTTATTCCTGATAATTATAGTTATAATCCTTATTAAGATGTTATCAACACCTCTGCAAGCAATGTGGTGATTAGCTTGGGCTGATTGATCTTAATCTGAGCAGAAACTAATGAAGAGGGTTCCCAGGTGCTTGAAAGTTCTTGTTGTACCAAGAAAACAAGAACTACTGAAAATGTAAGCATAGCCCTGTCTGCTGCTTTTCAGGCAATATGGGAAGATTTACAGAGACCATCTGGACCTATTTTGGTTCTTATCAAGCAGCAGAGGGGTTTTTTTCCTCTTTCTTTCCAGTTCTAAGTGACTCATCCACTGAAGTTGTTTAGCCACAGCTTTCTGTCTTTGCTAGAATGAGTTTGCACTGAGCAGTACACCAATGACGGGGG